>JBCEWB010861924.1:0-15953 GCA_039654565.1 Peronia peronii
CTCCTCCTTTTCACACCTCATCCACGATCTTCCCCGTCTAGCGCGGATGTTTCGTACTCACACCGCACATCCCCCTCTCTGCTGCGAAAGTGTCATGCAAATTCGCGTAAGTGGGGTAGGAAACATAGTGTCGGCGAGCGTCTTTAATGTGGGGTCTCCGGCCGCACCGTGGTTCACAAGTGGACATTACCCCGAGAAAATCCCAGGGAGTCGGCCGTTGTTCTTCTCATCGCGGGGAACTTGCTCGCCGGATTAGAGGATGGCAAGTAGTTGTCCAAAAAAAAAAAAAACCTCTCCCCTCCCCTTACCCGCTCTCTTATTTTTATTCGCGATTTGGCTGATCAGACCTAGACATTTTTTCACTAAGCTGTTGCGGTCAAAACGAGAAAGGTGAGGTACTGCACCCTCCCCGCCCCACCCGCAGATAGATTCATCGCATGTAATGTTTATCATCTAGAAAAGGGCCTAGTATAGGGGTAATGCATGAAGGCCTACAATGTTTCATAAGATGAAGCGGTAGGAAGAGTGTTGGCGTGTGACAAAGCTGCGTGCAGCGATCGTGTTGAGTTGAAAATGAATGTTCAGGAGGCAGGGTTGAGAGCGGTGGACATCGTCACTTTACATGACAGTGAAACTTTGAAACTTAAACGGCCGATGACAACGGGCGTCGATAATAATACATGTGTTACATTAAATTCAACCAAAAGCTTGGTCGATCTCACTGAAAAGGAATGGAAGAGATCAAATTTGATGCTCGGTGAAAGAATGCATGTAAGGGAAACTAACCATTATAATGCCCGACAATAGGTCATTCCAAATAAGTAGTGCCTATTGTAGTTTTGTTGTCTTTAGTGACAGACGGATGAGTCGATCCTATTTTTCCTCCCCCACCAGCATCAACTCATCCATATTCCACTGTACATGATCCTTCGAACAATGTACGCTATACATGTTAGGTTCAGCCTACAAGTTTATCCTGTTTTTGTTCAGGCCTTGTTTCAGAGCCATCTTAAGTGTCTCATATAAATTCTATTGACCAGCATGAGCAAAATAATGCTTCTGTTCTGAGATCACCACAGCTGTTTTTTCCAGTTCCTACCTTTGGGATTCCAATTATCATCTTTCTCAGACTTTCTTTTAGCTTTGTGAATGGATTCTTCCTCTTCATCGGACAGGTCAAATGATGGATAGACTGAAACAGAAAAACAAACATTTTTTTTTTTTGTTAGAAGATCACTGCAATTTTTTGTAACTCTTTGACAACATTGGGAGATGACTGGCTGATTCCTAAAACATTCATGGAGAGAGTTTGACAAACAGAAGAATGTCACTTGACACACTTGCCCTCCAGACTTTGCATTCTCTTCTCCTTACGAAGTGCACAATTAACTGCTGGTATACTCTCATATAGCTAGAAACCAAGGTATGAGGTATTTCAAGTGTCCTTACCAAACTCTGAGTCCCTATAACAATCTGCCATCAACTGTTCCTCTTCCTCAGCTGCTGTGGATTTGGCCGGAGGCTGGCCATCCTCTGCCAATAGCAATGGTCCTGGTCCTACATCTTCATCTCCCATCCTGCTCATAGTCAGCATGCCAGCGATGGCATCCCGCATTCCACTGGGGAAGAAAAAGATAAAGCAGTTGAGGAAAAGGAAGAGATTAAACATTATCTCTTTCCAACCAACATCAATCAATGACACTCTATTTCCAGACTATATTTTGTAAGTTCTTATTTGTGCACTTAATGAAAAATATTCACTTTCTTCACTCCATCTCTTCCCTCCCCCTCCCTTCCTCCCCTCAAAACCCCTTACTCTAACCCCCACTCCACCCCCCTCCCCCTCCAAAAAAAATCCTGAGTTAGTTATGGTTTGGAGTTAGTTATAGTTAGTTATAGATGACTTCAGTTTCATACCATCTAATATGAAAATATTCAAAGAAAACACTTATGCACTTTATCCCTGCAGCTATTATAAATCATATCTGGTAGAAAACTTGCTCATGCAGAATTCCCATGCAAATAGCATTCTATTTCTTAAGGCATAAATTGTCACTTTTTCAACATAAATATGATATGTCATCTCAATGCTGGCACTTTTTGTTGCAAAGGGATGGATGACTGGATGGAAAACGATTGATATCAACAGAAGCAAAATTAACCATGATGTATGCCCCACATGCTCCCTTCACCTGCTGTCACTGTCTGATCTGAAAGGAGTATCCCCTGAGTAACCACTGGCTGTGAGGATGTCTGTGATGCTGCCGTTAAATCCTGGTCTCACTGCCTGGGCGTCAAGTCCATCCCCTGCCATCTCTTCCATACCTACATAGATAATATCAAGTTGTTGATCTTACAGATATTTGCTTGTCATTTCTTTCACTATTAAATCACTTAAATCAGTTCTGTTAGCAGTTGCAGCAGGTGTATTTCATCATGAAAAAAGACCGTCAACTAGTCAGTTCTCCTAGGCACTTGTTAAAAATTGTGGTCCCGTCATATGTTTACATCTGCTGGTATCGCATGATTACTCACAGATAATACTCCTCCTGGTATCACTGCTCAAAGAATCCCTAATCCAGTAATATAGTGTAAATAGTGATTTTATATTCCAGGTGTGTCACAGATCAAGATAAATATATGGATAAAAAACTTGACTGAAGTTTATTTTGTTGGAGTAAGTTTATTACATCTGCTTACTATTGGTAGCCCTGGTTGCAGTACCTCACTCCGTAAGACTAGATCTAGATCTTTCCACTTCCTTTTATTCAGCCCTTCAAAGTAGAATACACGATTCTGTTTTTTAAAAAATTTTTTTTACAATCACACACATTACTTTCTTTTTTTCATTTTAAAATGGGCACATGGTGCTAACTGAACTCGCCACCATCAGGTTGAAGTATTAATTCAGCCATCCATCACCTCGATTTAATGGTGAAAATTTCTCATGAATAAATTACTTTGAGTGGAGCTTTATATGAAAGATGTGCAGATTTCATATAAATTAACAATACTATAAGCTGAAAATCAGTATCACTCGAAGTCCCTTTGCTGTTGTGTATGTGCTACTTCCTAGTTCAGAGTTTTGATGCAAGGAGTTCAAACATATGAGCAAATTGTTGGTGTTGATGGTCTAGTGGTTGGGCGTCAGGCTTGGGATCAGAAATTCCTGGGTTCAAATCATAATGGGACTCCACATTTTGTCTCTAAGAAAGACAATTTAAATACATTTCCTGACTTACAACATATATTTATCTTGACTACAGTCAGACAATGTTAGTGTGAGCCATCAGTTACACGGTTCACACTCCCTAGATGCCTTAAAATTCAAGGACTTTTTAAGGACTCTACGACTGTATACAAGGACCTCATGAAGCCGAATATCTTCAAATATGCTTAGATATTTATGCGTGTGTAATAATATTTGCTGAACAGACCAACATGTAGGCTTGTAAATGAACAATAGATGTATTTCAGATCATACGCTGTATTTGTGCTTTAACTGATGCTGAAACTCACTCTGCACAACACACAAATACATGTAATGAACAGGAAACTTAGATGGGAATCAGTTTATGTTTAGAGCCTAACTCATTCGGCTAGCTGAAGGACTTATTGTAAAAAGTACCACCACCCCCCCCCCCCCACCCCCCCACCACACACACAGGCATCTTACAATTGCTTTTACATCGATAAATATAATTATAACTGAAGATTCAAGTTGGGATGTAAAATTTCATTAAAAAGGCATAAAACTGTGCACTTACTTATTTATTTTTATCGCTATCATTCTTTTCCTTTCTAATGTGTGTGTTGGGTGCGGGAGTGTGGCGCAGCACTTGCATTGGATATACAATTTAGACGCATCTGTACTGTGATAATCTACCTATAAATTAAGAATGATCATAGTCTGACATGATAAAGCTATCTCTAGAAATAGTATGTGTCTAAATTGAACTCATCTTACATTTAATACATCAAGTAGAGAGTGGTTTTAGTAAAAATGCAGCTGGCTTTTACACTTTACAATCCATTAAATCTCACTGCAAACTGGATCTAGATCTAAATCAATTTGTTACTTGCTCACCTCTATCAGAAACTACTTTTTTGTTGTCTTTTATATAAGATCTGGATGTATATTTAAATACTGATTTATACATTACATGTAGATCTAGAACTACAGTTATACTGCAGTAAAAGTCACATAATACTTATAGGTGGATCTAGATCTACGTAAGAACATTACAAGATGACTGGATGATGCCACGGACCTATTACATGTATTTCTATACACGCAAAGAAAGCTCTTCCTTGTAGATTTACTCCATCTATATTTTTCTCTCTCCCTCTCTTATTACAAATACAATACGGTAGCTAGACTATCTACTTCGTGGAATGCTGTGCCGAAGATCTTGACGAGATCTCAATATTGACTAGATCTACATCATGTCCCTCTTTCTGCCGTATATCTATTCATGGCGGGATTGTCAAGTGATGACCTTTTACTAACAGATGGCAAACGACTGCTGGACTCAATGCTGAGTCTAGATCTTCGAGTAGATCTATGTAAACGAAATTCAAGATCCCTACACAAGCCTACATTGCCTTTTGGTCGCCCATTTGTATTTTCATTCTGGTATGCACACTAAACATTCATGCTTTCATTTTTGCTTTCTCTGTTCCTCAAATGTATCGAAATGTCGCCAGTCAGCAAGACATTTCTGACTATCAAAAAGTTCATTTTCCCACAAAAGTTCAAAGTCTGAAATTTCCTGGCTAATAATTTGATCGAATCCCCCAGCCCCCCCCCCTCCACATCCACCAGATTTACGTATGAAACAGACGCCTTCGAATCGCACTGGACCTAAGGAGGCCTAGATTAGGCTAGATCCACAGTGAAACAAAGAAAATCGTCAATATCCAGGCGCGTGATAGGAAACAAACTTTGGGAAATGTTGTAAAATAAGGAGCCGCGATCGGGCATGTTCAGAAGGTGGAAAAATTTTTTGTTTAAAAAGTCCCCTTCTAACAACCAATCACTGAACGAAATTGACCATCCGTGCAAAAATATAAGGACATTGGCAAGAATTTCCCAATTTAAGGACTCTTCAAGGCCTTGAATTTTTTTCTCAAAATTTAATCACTTTCAAGGATTTTAAAGGACCACATGAACCCTGATGTTAAGGAACTGAGTGCCAATCAGGCTGCTGATCTGTATGCTTCCTAGTAAATTAAGAACCTAACAAAGTACTACTGTTGGATCCATCTAGGCAATGGTATACGTTAAAACTCTTACAGCTTGTACTGTATGGGGTTAAGCCTTATTTCAAGACGAATTCTTTATTTATGCACAAGGAAATACACCTTGACCAGTTTATTGTGCAGAAAAATGCAAACAAAAGATACAAAGAACACAATACCATCTTTATCATTTTCATTCTGCTAACAGGCAATAATTAGTGAGATATAATAGTTTACATTGTATGATAGTAGTAGGTTTTTTCTGTATTGAAGGCACACAAGGACTTACTTAGGCCCAGCTGTGAGCACTTATGACACCATTCTGATGGGGAGCTGGGAAGAACAGTATTGTCTTCATTGCGTGAAGTTGGTAGAATGGGTAATTATGCGCTACATCATGATAAGTGTGCTATCATTCTTTGATGGTTACCACAGGTTCACAGGGAAGAGTGGATGCCTCTATAATAACAGTCATAGTACATTACATGAATGACTACACATGCATTTACAAGATACAGCATTGATTCATATCTGCATTATTCAGATGCTCTAAGTCCATTGTATTATTATAGTATAATGTCTACTTAGACACAACTGAACTGTACCATCTCTCCTTGTACATCTTTCAGCTGGTATGTGATGGAGAAATCAATTTTTCTTTTTTCTGTCTGATAGGACATATGGGAGATATTTCAGATTAGGCAAAATGTAGCAGGATGAGATTAAAAAAAAGATGTAGTTTGTGTGATCTGGCATTTTTATTAACAGATGTAAAACAGAACCAAACCTCTTAAAACTAGCGACTGAAATTATGAAATGCAGTATATCATATCTGATTACTATTTCCTCTTTTTGTAATTTGTAAAAATTGCATATGATATCAGCATTACCTTCCACAGAATGTACCATCTTTTCTCATATGGACACAAGCAAACTCATTTACTCTCAATATTGACAAGCTTTTCCTTCTTTCTCCAGCCACCCCCTCCCTTACCCTTTTCTTCTACCATGTATTGGTGCTTTTGTCTATGGGATGTGAGATACCAGAACTTTTGATACCACATTTTCAGGGTTCAAGGGGCTTAACACTAGCACTGCGACCCAGCCTAGGAGCTACAGCGCTGCGTAGCGCACACTGCCGAGCTTGTCAGTATGGATGGCAGGTGCTAGTACTTAACATCAGAATGTTTCCTTTGACTATGACTCCGCCTACGCTTCGGATTGACACAATGCACAATGCAAGCCTAGATCGACCGCCTTACTGACCAGTTTTCCTCCAACCCCTCTCCTATCTCCATCCTTTCCCCACATACAATAGTATCTGGAGAGAGCCAAAGACATGTCAAATTCATATGAATGTTAATTTTATCACCCCTCGTCAATCAGACCATTACAGATTTTTTCATAATTTAACGTAACTGCTTGGACCAAACCACTTCACAAATGTACGGTCCTGCTATAGAATTTTAATGCAAACTGCAAGCTATCATCCCTCTGACCATGGAGACTCACATCATTCTTAATGGATCATGTTGTTTATTAACCTTTCAACCTCCAGGGGAGTAGTTATCTCATACTGGATCAAATGGGCCTGCAATCGATGGGGCAGTGATTACAAAGAAATATACACATGTGGATTAACAAAGGTATAGAGTAAGAGCACAAAAGAGCTATCTGATATGTGAACTAACAGACACATAGGCTTCATTCACAGTAATTATAGTTCACTTTTACTCGCAATAGCTTGATCACTAGTCATTGCGAAATTTTGGAGTGGGCCAAGTAATTGGGGAAGTCTGGATTATTATTTATTAAGAGGGGGGACGCATAGGCACATCCTGGAGGTGTTTTTTTTTATTATTACAGATAGAGTATTTTAACCTTTTCCATCAAATTCAGCATATTCAAATTAGAGCAAAACAGTGAAAAAAATCTATTTTTTAATACGGTAGCTGTGGCAAAGCCGCCATATTGGATTTTGGCATCTCTAAATTGACTAATTTTAAAATCTATCTCCTCCGTCAAATTTCAACGGAAATTGTTAGGTTCTTAACTTCCTAGGAAGCATACAAAGTCAGCAGCCTGATTGGCATTCAGTTCCTTAACATCAGGGTTCGTATGGACCTTTGAAGTCCTTGAAAGTGATTAATGCTTGGTGAATGTATTGTTTGACATAATATCTAAAAACTTACATATTTTCAGCTCTCCCTATGAAATAGAAAATATTCTAGAAATTTTTGAAAATGTCATGTTCGCTGTTTTTTCATACTAAAAACCCATTTTCTCTAAAACTTACCAACCGAATGGGCAGTGCATAAGTACATTTTTCAGTCTTGTTATGAAAATGATGTCTACCAAATTTGGTTAGAATCGGTTTCTAAACAAAAAAGTAGATAGCAAAATACTGTAAAAAAAATGGGTTTTGAGATAAACGTATTTGAATTTTTTTTTCAGCAAAAAATGGACATGGAGAATTTTTTGTTTGGCTTTCAGCCTCACAACAGCACATTCTTTACATACTAGCCCTCTCTCCATGACTTCTGTGTCTCTTGTTGCCGTTTTTCGGCTTTCTGGGCGTATCTTTTCTCGAATTTTGCTCCCTACCCCTCATCATTATAGGGGTTCCCTCTATGTGCCTCCATATCTTTTTTTGTCCAAACCAAGCTGCCGTTTGAAAATAAAACACAGCATCTAGCATTTTCAAGATACATAGATACTGTGTTTTATTTTCAAACGGTAGCAAGAGTGTCTTGAGGTGACCTTTACTATGGCATATAGTAAGAATGCTAACACTGACAATCTGCATGATCAGCAGTTTTTTTTTCGCCTCTTAGTGGTCATCTAATGTCATCCCTGGCACTAGGGTTCATGATGGTCAAGTGTCTTATGCACTGTTTGGCTATATATATTCATGTGGCGATGATCTACAACTGCATGTAGCAGCCAGATGGCGCCAAATCCTGTTTGACAGTAGGCTAGGCCTATCGTTGAATGACCATTGGTCAAACACGTTAGAATGGACATATCCACTTTTTAAAACCATTTTTATATGCAGAAATGGCAGGCTTTTAAGAGAAAACAAAAATCCAAAATTGCATTTTTTGAGCAAAATTCATATTTCAGGACGCCCCCCCCCCACTTCTTCCTTAAGGGGTAACAAAACAAAGAGACTATTTGATACTCTCCTCCCACATCATCATTTCTTTTGATTGTAGACAGACTACTTAAGAGGACTTGAGTGGGCCATGTGGCCTTTGAGTTTCATTCTCCTGTTCAGTCTAAAGGGATTTCGTCTTTGAGAATGGAATTCTCACTAGCTACAGTTTCCTTCTGAAGCTCAGTTCACTGAGCTGTGACTACATCTATTATGACAACAACTGATAAATCTGAGGCAGATCAAGCTTAAGCTTGTGCAACATGGTGAGAAATATGACACTTTAGCAATGAGCCAGTACAGATAAACATGGGCGTCACATTCAGAGCTTTGTTTTAGGCAGAATACGACCAGCGCATGTTATGAGGAATATCTTAAAAATCTAATGAACTAAAACATTTATTTCATTGATACCAAAATTAGAGTAGAACAATTAACAATTTGCTTTGCAATAACAAGCATCAGAGTACAATTTACCTTCCAATTTTGCCTTGTTTGCATTAGGTGGCAGCCGAAGCTTGAGTGAGGCTGGTTTGGTCGTTGATGTTGTCTTCTGTGTCCGAGATTTCTTGGGATTTTCGTCCACCACCAACTGGTCTGGGTCACTATCGCTGTCTCGGGATGGGTCCACAATGGCAGGAGTAACAGCCGGTTTTGACTTGGATTTGTTGGCAGGCCTTTTCTTGCACTCCGTCTCTTTCTTCTTTTTCTCCTTCTCGGGAGTCTTTGCACCTTTTTGTTTGCTAGTCTTAGATTTGGTGCCCTTTGCGTCTGCTGACACTTTCTCTTCCGATTTTGATTTTACTGGTTTTTTTTCCTTTTCTCCTTTACTATTTTTATCTTTATGTGTATTCTTTTCCTCCTCTTTCTTTCCTTTCTTCTCCTCTTTCTTCCCTTTCTTCTCTTCTTTCTTCCCTTTCTTTTCCTCTTTCAGTGGTGATACTTTGGACTTATGAACATCTGGTCCCAGTAAGAGAAATTCTTTTTTCTTCAGCTTCTTGCCTTTGCTTTTCCTGTCAGTACTGGAATGAAAGACAGTTGGATGGTGGGGTGGATGAGTTTGATGGGTGGAAGGGTCCAATGGATGGACGGATACATTCATGCATGGATGGAAGGATGAGATGAATGGGATGGATAGAATGGATGGATGGACAGATGGACAGAAATATGGCTCACAGAAAGGCTGACTGTGTCAGATCATGCCTGTGATTACACAATAGTGAGGCTTACCTGAGGTTCAGGCATGAATGCTAAAAAACTGACATTGCTAATGCACCAATTATGATCATCTACATACTTAACTTACTAAGGCAGTTCCAAAGTAATTTCGCATGTCATAAATGCTTGGTTATAAGCAAAATTAATTTTACTGTCAATTGCGTTAGAAGTCAAAGAATATGGATGTAGCAGATGGAAGAGCAGAGAAGAAACTACTTTTTAGCTTTATCCAGTCCCAGTTTCTTACCTCACCATCTTGCCATTGGAGAGTTTAAACTTTAGACACTGTGGGACTTCTTTCGCTGAAGAGTTCTCCACTTCCTCCTCCATCTTTACCACCTCCCCTTTCACCACATTCTCCTCGGTTGCAACAGCATTGTTCTCCTTTTGCTTCGCCCCTTTCTTTGTCTTCTTCTGAGGAGACTCTTTCTTGATTGTATCTGTAACTTCAGCCAACACCGGAGTTTTTTCTTTGCCTGTAGACTTTCTGCCACTGCCCCGTCCCCCTTTCTCTGCTCCAAGTGGTTCTGGCTTGACTGATTTGTTGTCTGTCTCCGCCAAATATGCTCCTGCTTTTGGAATCCGCACTTTAAGGCTCATGGGGCTATCCTCTTCTTCTGCTTCCTGACATCATATGGAAATATTAGTGAAAATAAACAATATGATTGCAATTCACATATAAAGGTGGTATTAAGATTACAACCATACTCAAAATAATAACAATGATAATAATTTTTCAAAAATAAATGTTTACTAATGGTAGTTTCCAAAAAGTTTTCTTTCTTCCAATTTTAAGAGCATGTCCATCACAAAAAAATATATATGTCATCTTATGTTCTTAACATTCTCTTTATTCAGAAATTGACCATGGCATTTGGTTATTTTCTACATGTCAAACTTTGCAAATATTTCAGGTTACTATGCAGATTTCATATTTTATCATTTGAATAAAAATACAACAAACGCCTGAGCATGTTTAAAGAAATTGTAAATTGTAAATTGTTAATTTTTTTTTGCCTGCTTCATCGCTTATTATTTCAGTCATGATAACATTCGACAAATTTCTTGCAAATTTTCTGTCATAGAAACCAATCACTTTCATCCTTACATCAAAGTTGTACATCTTTTCTCGTCTTTCTCGCTCTGCCGCTTTCAAAATTTCCTGGGTTTTTGACTCCAAGACGTCCAGGCTTTTTTCCTTTTTCTGGTTTTTCTGGGCTTTCTCTCCTTTTTTTCGTCTGCCGTCTTGTTTCTTGGGGCTGGCTGTTTTGAGCTGCGATGTAACATCAGCATAGATTGGGTTTTTTACTTCGTTTCAAAAGGGTTGGGAGGGGAATGGGGGATTTGGGGGGGGGGGGGGCAGTATCTAAGACATGAAATTACTGAGTTGCCTATTATTAGCGCACAGTATTTGGCTTCTCTGGCAAACTGCACATCACAATCGTTGTCATGATAATGTTCAGCATAGAGCATCTCAAGTTCCAACAGGACTTTTGCAAATTCTACTTTTTACATACTAACAGAGCTATAACATCTTTTGCCTCACTATTGGGTAATCACAGGCATGATCTGACACAGTCAGTCTTTCTGTGAGCCATGTTTCTGTCCATCTGTCCATCCATCCATCCATCCATCCTATGTTATAGAGCAAAATCCAAACTACTCAAAAGGTTGTCTTCACAAACTATGGATACATTTCCTGACAGAAAGTAGAACTTTTCTTACAACTATCATGATGAAGGTAACTATATGCATATAATTCTACTATACCTCTAAAACAAAGGTTAGAATCTAAATTTTAAGAATCTTAAAACCAAAACTGGTAAAAGAAAAAAAAACAACAACAAACAAACCTCACATATACATCATAGCAGATGTCAATCCCATTTTAAAGTTCAGCCTCTTCCTCCTACACGTTAAAGTGTTCACTATATCCTACACTCTAATCGATAGCAATGTCTGTTCAACGACTGGTGATTAAATAGTTCCCCACAGCTGCCACCAATAAAACTATCTTGTCTCACAGTTCTTTTCTCTCGCAGGTCAAACAGACCTGGCCTGTATTCAAATTATAAATATGCATCATATATCACTAATGCACTCTTAGGTGAACTTAAGTTAAAGGCAGTATAACTATCTGCCAATCACCCTTGCCATTTCTACCCTAAGTTATCGATTATTTCTGTATACCGGTACAATCACTTGAGGCTGATACATTATAATTGATCAAAGATGTCTCTCAATTTTCATGAAAAAGTAGAAAGTTTCCAAGTTCTCTTCATTTCTATTGCATCTATATCTACTTACAACAGATGTGGTACCTAGGTAAAATGAAGTATTTTTTGTATTACACATAAAATTAGCTACCCACAAGAAAAAAAAAAAGGAAAGATAAACTGAACACCAGTAAATGTGCTTTTCTTATTTTCCCACTCTGGCAGAAAATCTGACATTCCAGACAGATCTAAACCTGGTTGTAGTTGACACAAATCAGTCAAAGACTTGGTCATTTTGTTTGGCACAGCAATCACCCCTCAAAGTGTCAGCAGAAGCTATTGCTGGCCTACTAAAATTTCAAGTATGATATTTGGTCCTGTTCTACAAAGAACACAGTTTAAAGTTTAAAGACTACAAAGCCGAATACTTTCTCACTATAATGTATGTTTTTTGGAGTCAATCTGTGACCAGAGCAACCTCTTGACACTTTTATGGCTAAAGCCACAGTACTCAAACAAAAGCAAAAGTTGAACACTGTAGTAAGTGGAGAATGATTTCTGTACTATGATAATGGACATGCCATACTATGAAATCAAACACTCATCAAATCTAAGCAACTGACAACATCCCAATTTTATCAATAGCAATTGAATTTGTAGCCCAGTTTTTTCTCTTTTTTTGTGCATGAAAACCTTCTAACATCTTTAAGTATACAAAAAAAAGTGCTAAAAAGTCATTCACTCTCAATAAAATCACAATCTGTGGGGTTGCCTCAATTCTACCAGATCTAATGTCAATGTATCTTATCTTAAATAATAGATTCTGACACAACAAGTATGACACAACAAAGTCTCACCATTCCATCAATCTTTTTGACTTCCTTCTGTAACTCTTTAAGTAGTTTTCCATATTGGATATAATCAGCCACGTCCTGCTTCCCCACTTTGGCATACTGTGGGTGGCCACAAAAATAAAGACAGAAAAGATGTTATACATCAATAAATTCACAAAATTTTTCTATCATTTAAATCTCCAAAGCAAAACATCATCAGTGGTTTTCCTCTGGCACTGATGTTTTTCCTGACTGTGGTGATCTCTCTTGCACAAAGAAATAGAAGGAATGAAAAATAAAGAAGCCTCCTTTTTTACTCCGGAAAATACTGCATTTTTTTTTTATTCCACGGATACTCTGAAGAAACAAAATCCAACAAATCATGAATAAATAAAAGTTCAGACAAGATTTAAGCCAAGATAGACTGATTCAAGATTATTTTATACTTTTTCTGGTAACAGAAGTAGAGAACAGATCAGTGTGTTTAAACTGATGAAGGCTAAAAAAAATATATAAGTACAATGTATCCTTCAGAAGACTTCAGCTGATGATAATCATTCACAACTCATTAACATAACCTTAGGCCTATTCTCTACAAGTAGTGTCATGAAGTAAAGCAAACATGAAAATAGATACAAAACAGCTGACAATTCCACTTTGTAAAGAGAAAGAATACACCTCTCCCCCCCCCCCCCCTTTCTTATAATTTTGTAAATGTCATAATTAGTCCTGTAAGTGTTAAATTTGTCTGTGGATAATTTTACTGGACACTGTCCTCAATAAATTTATTCATAAAAGTCCAGGTATTGGACATTGTTTATTTTTTCATTATAATTTTTTTTTTTTAAACATTGACATTTTGTGTCAATGAGTGATCTATAAATGCTTTGAAAAAAAAAGACAGTCCTATCATTTTGAAGGCTGCACAGCTTGGCCATTGAAACTATCTGAGAATGACACCAGAGCATACAGTCATATTTGCTGTTGCAATGCCAGTCATAGTAATATCAGTCATGTGTGACAGAGAGACAGAGGCAGAAATTAGGATTTGGGGGGGGGGGGGGGGCTTTTTTTAAAAAAGATAAGGAAGATGCAATGCATGCTAGTTTTTTCAAAGTGAAAGGTAAAAAAAAAGATTCTGGAAACAGTTCGAACAGAGTGAAAATCAGGACAGTGCAGACACTGACACACAGGAAAAGACAAGCATTCCACATCATTGCCAGTTGTGTCCAATGGCAACAACTCTCCCTTTCCCATGGTTAGTGGCTTGGCTTGGAAATGTTAAGTGCAATATAACTGCAATATGAGAAAAATAAAACTATGTTAATGGGTTATTACTATTAGTCATCTCAAACTGTTGTTACTGTTAGATATTCTGAGGGAATTTGGAGGTAAATAAAATATGAGGGAAGCTCTATTATATGCATGCATCACTGTCAGCTCACACTAACACTGACAAAACAATGCCCTGCTCTCTAAAGCTGGTCTCACATCATAAGAAAATGAACATGATATTCCCTTGTTCACTTCACTGCAAAAGCTGATAGAGTGTATTTCATGGTCTGATAGATCGACTGTAATGAAATGTTTCAAATATGGCCCCTTAACATACCCCTCTTCCCAACTGACACACAACTGATTCAAATTTATATTTTTGTTCCTTGCTGCACAAAATTATCTCACAGCTTAATCTTAGACCAAAAAAAAAAAAAAAAAAATGTAACTAACACCTTTTGAATTCAGATCATGACTTCATAATTTGTTTTTAAATCTCACTCATAAACATGAATAGATTTCTGGTTTTTTTTTAAAGAGGACACACTTCAAAAAGGTGGAGAAGGTTTGCATATTACAAGTGGAACATGACATATTATGAGTGTGCATGTTTAACTGCTAAATCTATTATCTTTGAACTGTTTCAGGATTCAACACTAAGGCATTATATACTATGTTTCAAAAAAATATTTTCACCACAAGCATGTTTCCATACAGTTTCTGGTGCATAACCAACAACAAAAAAAAAATTGTTTATAAACGTCAGGCTGACATCAATGACATGGACAAAGAAAACATAAAATGGTATGAAACAAAAAGTTCCACTTGAATGAAATACCTGAATCAGGTCCAAAAGTTATTTTTTCACATATTATATGCACCTAGCAGACCAAGTTTAGAGGTAATGAAGGATGAAATTCAAACACAAATGGATGGTGCCAAGAAGGGTAAAAGGAGAACACCCAAGATTCAACAAGGTACAAAAAAAGTTCATGCTTTCACTGATAAAAATATGCACAACCAAAACCACTTTAGCAAACCATAAATACGGTGTTGCATTAAAATGATAAATGCTCCACAAGTTTTATTTTGTTTTCTTTTGTTTTTGCTTTTGTTTTTTTTGCTTCGCTTATCAGAAAAAAATTTGGTGTGGATTCCAAATGGCACTTTCGATGCTCTAATTTCTCCTTGACGTACAGGTAAAAAAAAACCTAAATATACAAATAAATAAATATACAAAATAAATAAAATAAAATCGAAAAAGAGACACAGACACTGCAATCATAAAACAACTCGTATATGATGTATCACACTGCACCTGTAACTGCTACCAAGATTACTTACTATTTTTGCCAAAGCAATTGTAAGTTTTACCATTTATCATTAATCTGATGTTCCCCTCAATAAAATTTAATTCAGGAGCAAATTATCTATAACGAGATCAATTATCAACCACAAAGTGTATCAAAGGTTTGCCACTGCATTCAATTCAATAAAAACATGTGACTCCATAAAACGAACATATCATAATCTGATAACACATCTCCCATCCTCTTTCTTTAATCTCTGCGGTGCAACATATGAAGATTTGTCTGAGAAAGGCAGGTCTTGTTCCAATTCTGACAGTGAAGAGTATTTAAAATACACTTGCCCAAACACATCTACAGCTAACACATCTGAATCCCAAGCATAAAATTCTTCACTGAAACCAGACATATACTAAGTATTGAGAACCAAAAAAGAATCCTTCCAGAATTATACCTAAACAATTCTCAAAAGCAAATGATCTCAAGACTATGTCAAATGATGGTGTCAAATGAATATTTTAGCTAGAGTGGCTAAGTCTACAGTTTGTACTGATAAGTACAGTGGTCTCTGTCTAAGAACCCGGCACGGCGTCACAACGGTGGCACTTTAGTTGTGCTGGACTTGGCCCGACACCACAAGCGGGGTCACGAGTATCGGGTTACTTCGCAGGCGCTGCACCGTGGCGGGAAAATGGATTGATTTATAGGG
>JBCEWB010862035.1:0-15953 GCA_039654565.1 Peronia peronii
GTCAGCCGAGACGTCAGTGTGAGGGCTATGTTGTAATAACCGATGTGTGGTTCGATCTAAATCAGAGACTCTATACCGCGATATCTGATTCTGTCTATCGATCCATCTGCTGACCACGGTCGCTCTCTCGCCTCCTTATATAAACATTCTCTACCCTGGTCACCCCTCCAACCCACCCCTCCACTTTCTTCTATGTTAAAGACAATATTCCCATAATGTTAAAATTTGATGTAGAATACAATTTCTATATTTGAAATCGTGACAGTTTCTTTCTTTCTTTCTTTCTGTCTTTCTTTCTTTCCTTCTTTTTTCTTTCTTTCGTTCTTTCTGTCTCTCTGTCTTTCTTTCTTTCTTTCGTTCTTCGCTTTCTTTCTTTCTCTCTTTCTTTTTTTCTGCCGTTCTTTATATGTAGGTTTATTTTTTCTTTGTTCCTCTCTCTCTCTTTCTTAAAAATCTTTTCCACCCTTCCCACCTTCCTCCCTTCAGTCATCATCAACATACGTCATGTACAGTGCAATAATTAAATAATCTTATAAACAGTTTGATAGGCATTGGTGACGGATATACTGTTTCTACATGCTCGTTACAGTTACGTAAGTAAGCCCTGTGTCAGATAGCAATACTCTCTGATAGCTATAATCTGTGAGCCATTTTTTGTATCTAGCCAACCTTCATTGAGCCGAGAAAACAGTAATCACAAACGTAGGACATGAGATATATTTTTCTTCGTTTGTTTGTTTGTTTTTTTACTATGCCTTGGGCTTTACATACATAGACATAATTATGTTTCATTAAAGCCTGGAACAAAATAGGCCCTACATACATTTTGCTTTGCTTTTATTTATTTATGTATTTATTTATTTATTTATTTTCAGTCAGGGCTATATTTGGTTTTGATTTTGACAACTCTATGATAGCCAACAGCATGCTTTGCTTTGATTTTGATAACTCTGTGACAGCTAACAACATACTTTGGTTTGATTTTGATAACTCTATGACAGCCAACATTATACTTTGCTTTGATTTTATCAACTCTTTGACTATACATACCATACTTCGGTTTGATTTTTATCAGTCAGGAGTACATTTTGTCTAGGACGAGGGGAAGAATAGAAGATAATGAGGAAGAAAGAAAAAGAAAAAGAAAAGAAGCAAGAAGAAGACTAAAAAAAAATGGAAGAAGAAAAGAAAGGAAAAGAAAAGGAAGAAGAAAAGAAAGAAAGACGAAAAAGAGAGGAGAAGGGGAAATAAAAAAAAAGGTAAGGAGGAATGAGAAGAAGAAAAAAACTGAAAGAAAAGGAGCTAAAGAAGAAGAAGAAAAGGAGAAACAAGAAGAGGCAGAAGAAGAATAAAACAAAAACAAAACAATAAGAAAAGAAAAAGGAAGGCGAATGCTAACAACAGCAGTAAGGTGAACGACTAAACCAACAGAGAAAAACACGACTCATTTATAGTGTTTTCAGCAAGAAGATCAAATGAGGATACGTTTTCTGCGTGCCTCTGTAAGGTCGTACTTTTCCTATTTTTGCCCTTGTAGAGCATTCAGGTCACGATTCCAGTTGACATGAGCAGAGATTAGATTCTACTGACTGTTCACCCGTATTTGCACCAACTGCTATGTTTTTTTCGTGTTTATGTCATGTTTATGTCATTGAATAACATCGTAATACAACATTAGGATAATAAAAATGTTTCACTTTTTCGCGTCATTGTTAGAACGCCCTCGTCTCTCTAATAACGTCCCTTTCTAGGAAAATGAGATTTAGACCTGCAGTCTCTCTTTGAACACTTAAAGCCTGCTGTTGTTTTTCTTAAGTCTTTCAATCCTAAGAAAGTAGAATTGTCTCGGCTTCAAGAGGCTGCCTGTGTTTGCTGAGGATTTTTGTGGGTAAAAATCTGGCATTTAGAAGTTTTGCTCGGACAGCGGCACTCCGCCTACTCTTCATCAGTTTTGAACTGCCAAGAGTTCTTTAACGTGCGTAACGCACACACGGGACCTCCGAAATATATTCACCCTTATCGGAGAAGGTTAGACGTCGGGCTTCCCTACCCAGAGGAAGCCAGGGGACCATTGAGTCACTTAAACCCTAAAATGCAGTTGTTAGAGAATGTGTTGATGGAACAGAAGGTCTTTTTCCGTCATGCAGAACTATAATTGATTAATAAAACTGCTGGAAAAAGGCTTTGCGCCTTAACGTGGATGAATAAAAAATGACGCGAGTAAATAAGATCTTGAGCAGTAGTATTGCAAGCAACTGATATTCTACATGAAACAAGCGCTATATTGAAATGTTTGGTGGTCTCGGTCAAGTAGGAGCTGGGTATGATAAATAAAAGCGCGACTCACCCTTTGACAAACAATTGCATGGATTGCATGCAAATTTTCCGTCGCTAGGACCTCTTTACGCAACAAAATTAAAACAAACGTGACCAAGTGATGTGAACATGGATAGCTGACAGATTGATATGAGAGCTGAAGAAAACAGGATTGACATAATAATGTATGGTTATATAATGTACATATATATATATATGCAATAATAATAAAATAGATAAAATATAATGCGTTATATAATGTATAATATGTATAGTGTATGAAGAAAAGGTGGATAAATTTCAGTAAAATTATCGGTTGCAAAAAGGAGGAGAACTCACAACATTATGCAGTCTTATATTGATATGTACTCTGAAAATACAATACAGTCCTTCTCCAAATTATCGTTTTAGATTTTTTGTATGTTAATTTTTTTTTCAACATTTTATTTCCTGCTCCTTTTCTTTTGCTGACTGAACGACTGACGTCAGATTCTAATCCTTTTTAATCTCTTCATAATTACGCAATGTTTTTTCGTCATACTTGAACTAAAATTTTGATATTGCTGGCAATCCTTAAGAAATAATCCCTGTCTGACAAAGGGAAGTAAAATATAAAGAAAACTGTGAAACTTGGCACTCATTTTATACTAAGCTCAGCCCGAAGTGCTTCCTTCTGAGATGAGAGGACTAGAGGTGCTGTAAGCCACATTCAGTGAAAGTCTCTTCAGAATACTGATTAAATTGATTTAATTTCAAATGGGTCTGCCATGTGTGCTTAGACCTTAAACAAGGAACGAATAAACACATGAATGAATAGATGAACAACTGAACAAATGGATGAATGAATGGAATGAACGAACGAACGAATGCGTGAATGAATGAATAAGTGAATGATGAAAGAAGTTATGGCCGCAAAAACTCAATACCTGACTATTCTCTATCACTGAGACAGAAAGACTATCAGCTATGTGGACTGACCAGGGGATGGGAAATTGGCTTATGCCCTCTGCCAACCTTATCTGCAGAACAACGTTGTATTGAACACATTACAATTTATATTGCACGATATGTAAAGCTATTGTACTTAAATCTGTGTCGAAACTCTTCTTTCCCCACCTTAAGACTATCACTGAGCCTGGTATCAGAGAGGACAGACGACACAGTTATACAGTCAAACGAAAAGACCCCAGTTTATCTCTTATTATGTTCTTGGAGCTTTTTCTATAATAAGCTTTCCAGTGCCAAACGAGCGTTCAGATTACTTTACCAAACTTTACTTGCCTTTTTCAAAATGGCCCAGCTTATCCTTGAAGTCTGATCTATCACTACGCGTAAGTTTCTATCAATCTTGATTCCCGACTTCCATGATGTTTAGAAATGGATACTAGAACAAACCTACGTCTTTTTTCAGCATTAATGGGAACTAGCGGGACGCAGCAGCTCACCACATTTTCGCAAATTGAAAGTACATTGTTTCTCTTAAACCTTTCAATTCTAAGTAGTATCTCGGCTTTAAGTGACTACTGTGTTTTGGTGAGAATTTTTGTGGGGAGAAATTTTGGAATTTGGAAATTTTGTCCGTTCAGCGGCATTCCACGTACTCTTCATCAATTTTAAACTGCCAAGGGTACTTTAACGTGGGTAACTTACACACGGGACCTCCGAAATATATTCATCCTTACCCGAGAAGGTTAGACGTCGGGCTTCCCTACTCAGGGGAAGCCAGGGGACTGTTGGGTCACTGGAAAAAATGCAGGTTTTCGATCTTCGTCTCCTCCAGTCCCCCAAGGGAGCAGGACCCACGAGTCGAACACACAACCTCATGACTTGAGTTGTTTTCACCATAGAGCAGACGCCAAAACCACGCAGTCACGGCGACCCTCGAAAGTTCGTGTATTTCATAGAAAAATACAGTAAGCCGTGGGCATGGGTCATGTGCATGTATAATTTCTGAGAATGGTGGATTAGAAAATTTTCTAAGCAGTTACCGGCGGAATGGGCCCAAATCGGGTAAGTCGGTCAATCATAACCCAATCACTGAAACAAACGCAGACCGCAAACGATGTATGGACAGGTAAGGATTAGAAAGTTTTCTCAGTGTGTAAGGGTGACCTCGATCTTTGAATTATGTTATTTTAGACTGGACATTCTGGTTACGAATACCAATGGCCATGACTGGCAGTCGCTACTTCGGTAATTCATAGCTTTGGAATATTTCACTGTGAATCTTATATTCGTTTTATAAATATAAGAATGTCAAAAAAACACGTAATTATCGTTCAACGTGCTATCCATTCATTTTATCTGGGTTCATATCAAAACAAAGTATCACTTTAAAGAGAATGAACAACCCAGCACTTAAAAGTATTAATAGACATAATTATAGTCTCTTTATATGTAAGAGATCTTTTTTCTCTCTTTCTTTCTGTCTTTCTTTCGTTCTTTGTCTTTTTTCTGTCTTTCTTTCTTTTTCTTATTTCTTTCGTTTTTGTCTTTCTTTCTTCTTTTCTCGCTTTCTTTTTTCTGTCTTTCTTTCTTTCTTTCTTAGTCAGTGGATTTCTTTCTTAATTTCCTTATTTCATTCTTTCTTTCTCAATTGATTTCTTTCTTTACTTTCTTATTTTATTCTTTCTTTTTCACATGTTTTTTCTTCTTTCTTTCTTTCTTGTTGCCTTTCATCATTGTTTCTTTCTATCTTCCTTTCCCTCTCCCCTCTTTCTTTCTTTCTTTCTTTCTTTTGTTTTTCTTTCTATCTTTCTTTTTACTTTTAGTCAAAGCTCTTGATATGCCGTATTTTCTTCAGTCCACTTTACTAATGATGTATCTTTTTTTTTTTGGACTGAGTTTTTCACCATTCTTTTCGGTTTTGTTCTATAAGACCTTTTAGTCCCCACAAAATAGCCATACCATTCATTTCTTCCTCTCTTTTAACTTTTGTCCCTTCCCTCGCCAGCATGACATCACGGCAGAGATAATGACTTCCCTCGGTGGCCGAATCAGACCAGCTTGGCCAGCGATGTGATTGACAGTCTCTAGGTGGCTGGAGTCTTGTCTCACGTCATCATCATCGTTAACATTCAGTGCCCTACACAGCTAATTACACAACCACTACCATTAGCATCAGGAATGACCGTCACAACGATATAAAAACTGCTATTTACGTTTACTTACCCAATTGGAGATCGTACTGAGCTACCAAGATAGACCTTAACTAAAGAATTCAAGAAGAGAACAGTGTCTCCTGTCGCCATCATCTGCATCAGTAACGTCATCGTAAGCAATAGTTGCTAATCAAACCAACATACCCTACTGGAGACTACTGAGCTCTCGAACGAGAACTTGTTTAACCATTTCAAGAAAATATTACAGCACTGAACTACCCACTGTAGATCTGCCCTGCAGAGTTCAAAAGAAGATTGTCGCACTGTGATATCAATCTAGATCTCGCCCTAACGAATTCAAAAAGAGGAGGCCAGTACCAGCTGGACTCGAAGTGATGCATATACCAACATACTCGACCCCGCGCAGTGCCGGACTTCCAGTGACCAGAAACATGCCCTTCTCATCCAACTCCGTCCCCCACCGCTCGCGCAACATGACAGGAATCTACCTTGGTTTGGTGAGTACCTCTATATTCTAATACTTTTGAGGTCGAAGTTGAATCTCAAAAGTGTCAATAGAAATGGCCTTAGTGTTAACGGATTAGTTATCTGATGACCCCAATATTTAGGTTTGAGGAACAAAATTCTGCCCTGTTTCTATTAGCGAGCGTTCCCATTGGTGTGGGACGCTCACTGTAAATTCTTACCAGAAGTATCTCTCATCAAATTCTGTCAATATTGTGTTGGGTTATAAATAGTGACTTTTAACTTATTTACTTGATATAGTTTTTAATCCACTTTGTGTATTTATGGTTTAAAGGCGGCGGCCTCTACTGTAGTGAGAAATTAAAAGCATGGGTGGAAATGTGTCAAAATGATATGATGTGAGTGTCGTGTTTCTACATCGTTGTCAATGTGGAGATTCTAGTTTCAATGTATGATGCATGTGTTTTCAGTAAGATCGGTTCTCTGACATTTCTTTGATGAAGAGGATCCATTATCAAATCTCAGCTACAGTTTATTGGAGGGCATTATTCAATTTACTACATTTTTAAAAGAAATATTTCTGTCTATGAAAACCACCAGGAACTTTCTCTAATTATATCAGTTTGTCACAGATCAATTCTTTCCAGAGGATCGACTTGGCTTTACTGCAAGTTGCGTATTTTGATTTTCAGACTGCTTACATTTGATTAAAACTAGCGAAAAAAAATCCTTATTATGTTATATTTATTACTCTGTCTTAACACACACACACACACACACACACACACACACACACACACACACACACACACACACACACACACACACACACACACAGAGAAAAAAATCTTTGAAAAACGTTCATTTTGTTTTTGTAATTTACCTTTGTTAAAAATTATGACAGATACCCACAGTGATATTATATGTAATGAATTTCAAGAAGATTATGGTGGTTTCTATTTCGTAAAGGTATAAAACCTTTGATATGAGACACAATTTATAGCTTATTTTTAATCTTGGAGCTTTATGCAGAACAGAAAACAATATATATGTCTATGTTTCACAAGTATGGATGGAAGTTGAATATTGTTTGTTTTCCAAGATATATGTATCTCTTATCTTTGCTTTAAACAGCTACTGCGTTTCATCCCATGTAGAAAAGAAACCGATCAGTTTCAACAAGTACAGATGGGAATGGAATATCATTTAATTGATTTTCAAATAATTTTTTATCAGTGCTATTGTTAATGCTTTATACAAAATGAGCCGAAACATGAGAACGGGAAATAGTGGTTTTTAATTGATTGATGGGTTAACTTAATCGATCGATTTCCATGTTATTTCTACGGCTCGCCAGTACAGCCATAGTCACTCATAGTGTTAGCGATTTTTCAGGTATAAATCCATCAATTGCAAGGACATAAGACCTCGATTTGTGACACCCATAGATTGGTTTCTACATCTTTGTTCTGTCATTCTAAGAATCTCAGCCCTTGCTTGTTGACTAAACTGAAACCACAATCACATTGGATATGAATCTATAAAGTAAAGGCACGTCAAATGAGAACAGGCTTGTAATATACTGCATGACTTGAAAATCACTTAAGTTAATGCTACATCAACGGCCATAGCGACCAGTAATAATTTTTGTCCCGAAGCCCATAGTCCCTTGGTGTCATATGTCAGTTCCAAATAAGTTTATCAAGTCTCCAGAGTCATAGATTTCCATTTAAGTCTGTAGCTGCCCCTCCCCCCCTCCTCTTCCTCTCCACCATACACACACGCACTCAGGCACACACACACACACACAAAATGCCAGCACGCATTTCCGACTTGTGCTTGCTATATGTAAGCAGTAAAACACCGGTAGTTGCCGGTCGATGCAAACACAGTTTTCCAGATAATTTATTAGCATATCCTTGGGCTCACGGCAGACGATGGATGTACCAACATATCATTATGTGAGAGAGGTACCAACATATCATTATGTGAGAGGGGTAATCTAGCAGTTTTAATAGCAACATACAGTATTATGTCATTTATGTTTGTCTTTGTAAGTTTTCTTTCAATGATGAAGTTTTTACCAAGCGTATTCAATAGGTCGTTATGAGAAAGTTGACCATGCTTCATTAGGACACTGCTATCCATGTATGCAGCATTGTTCATACTTCATTAGGACACTGCTATCCATGTATGCAGCATTGTTCATACTTCATTAGGACACTGCTGTCCATGTATGCAGCATAGTTCATACTTCATTAGGACACTGCTATCCATGTATGCAGCATTGCTCATATTTTATTAGGACACTGTTATCCATGTATGCAGCATTGTTCATACTTCATTAGGACACTGCTATCCATGTAAGCAGCATTGTTTATACTTCATTAGGACACTGCTGTCCATGTGTACAGCATTGTTCATACTTCATTAGGGCTCTGCTGTCCATGCATGCAGCATTGCTCATATTTTATTAGGACGCTGCTATCCATGTATGCAGCACTGCTCATATTTTATTAGGATGCTGCTGTCGGTGTATACAGCACTGCTAATAGTTTATTAGGACGCTGCTATCCATGTATGCAGCACTGCTCATACTTTATTAAGACACTGCTATCTATGTAAGCAGCATTGCTCATATTTTATTAGGAAGTTTCTATCCATGTATGCAGCATTGCTCATATTTTATTAAGACGCTGCTATCCATGTAAACAGCATTCTCATATTTTATTAGGATACTACCATACATGTATGCAATGTGATATAGATTCTGTGTACTTGGTATACAAACTGTTTGAATGTCACATTCATATGATCATAATATCTAACTTGTGCAATATTCTGGATGACTATGACAGGAAGGAAACAGCAGACCGCCCCGTTCAAAATCAGCCATCCCTCCACTGGCCAGAGGTAGAGGCATGTCCTTCAAAGTCAGAACTCCAGCTGAGGACAGAAGATACGTCAGTACATTATTTCCCCCTTTGCTTGTCCTCGCAAAATTTATAAACCTAGCTTGACATACAATTGATTTTTGCTCTGTATTTCAGATTTTCATTGATAAAACTCACAACACCTAGAGGATTGGAGGGTCAGTGGGCTAGGACGGTGTTTGCATTCCCTGTATCCCCATCATGTCAAACTGCACCAATCTGAAATAGTTTTTTTTTTTTTGAAGAAATCAGTCAATGTTGGTGCAAATTGGAGCAATCTGACATATGCACATATCGGGTGATGCCAATACCCTCCTGATACATTGACCCTTCAGTCCTTCAGTAGGCTGCCAATGTCAGTGACTCTCAAGAGTACAAAATTCTTGAGCTAGTGACGCTTGTGACATTTGGCTATAACTTATAACATAAGTGACATTCGTGACACACAATGTTGACGTCAGAGATACTTATGACATCTTACTCTTGCGATGTTATCTTTTTGCTGTTTGCGATGTCCGAAGTACTTGCCTCCGATACTGATATCACTGAGACCATGACAGTCAACCACTACGATTGGGACAATCATGACATATGACAGGGATCGTGATGTATTCATGACATCTAAGTGACAATGGTGACACCCATGACATAATGACTTTGATCTCATGCAACCGTGATGTCATCGACACTTTTGATATTTATTGACCGCTGACTTCTTTCTTTCTTTCTTTCCTTCTTTCTTTTTTGCATTCTTTCATTCTTTCCTCCTTTCTTTTTTATCTTTCTTCCTTCCTTTCTTTCGCTTTTTCTACATTTCTTTCTCTTTTGTCTTTCTTTCTACATTTCTTTCTTTCTCTTTCTCACTGCTTTCTCCTACTTGGTCTTCTGTTTGTTCGCTTCTCTTTCCCCTGTCTTCTCGTTTTTCCTCTACACATTTTAGAGGAAGAAAGTCCTCTCATCCTCCCTTTTTGTTCTTTTTTTTCTCTTTCTTTTTTTTTTCTGCTTATCTGCGTATTTTTTGGTTCTTTCTTCCGCTCCTCAGCTCCATTGCTTTTGGCTTTTGTCTGTGCGTCCCAAACACCAAGAGTACTTTTTTTTACTGTCTCATTTCTTCTATAAACATTAGAGACTTAACATCTTCTGTGCTGATCTCTTCAAACAGAGAAGAGTTGAGTACTTACGGATCAAGGAAGAAAAGAAGGGATTTACTGGCAATGCTCTGAGGGTAAGAAATCTGATGTGGTTATATATCATAATGTTTTATATCAGCAGTTTTTCTCAGCATTTCCATCCTGTTTGCCCTGGAACTTTTCTTCCACAATGGCAAAAGAAATGCTGGCTCTGCTGCTAGGTGTAATAATGTTAACATTAGGGCTCCCAGCTTTTTAATCTTGCTCAGTCATGGCTTTTTTCTTCTTTTTTTTTTTCGAAATAATTTCAGTGTCAACGAGTGAGTGTATCTTATTTTGTCCACGACGGGTTTTTCAAAATGACTTTACCTTAAAAGGTGGTATTGCCGCTGTATGCCATTATGTTGTATGTAAAGATTTCTGGCCTTCTCACCCTGTCTACCCATGGCAGTTTTCTGTAGTAACTTTATTCTGAGAATGCTAATTTCATTTCTCTGTATTATAAGTTTATGAATCATCCCCCTTCCCCATCTTTCTTCCGCCTCAATGCCCTCCCCACCCCTTCCCTCCTCCCTCTACCCCTCCCCTCCTCAGTCATTTCACTCGGGGTCATCCATGACAGTTTTTCCAAAATAACTTCACTCAGATAATGCTGACTTTCCAGCTATATGTCATCAACATCGTTGGGAAATGTTTCATTGTTCTAAAAACTATTCCAGATGAAGATGTTGAAAAAAAAACCAGACCCTTCTATGCACGTGTTTTGTTGTTGTTTTTAAAATTTTATTGTTCTTCTTTTCTTTGTTTTGTTTTGCTCTGATCTTTTAAAAAATTTTCTGAACATTTTACCTTACATATTTGTTTGTTTTTATTATTATTTATATATTTATTCATTTGTTTATTTATTAACTTATTTATTTATTTAGTATTTTGTTATTTATTTATCTAAATATTTATTTGTAGCCGAACTTATTTATTATTTTATCAACGTGTTATGTACTTGCGATCTGACAGAACTGCAAATCGGCCAAGACATCCTCAGAGGAACACAGGGAGAGACTCAACGAAGGCCAAATTGTCCGGAAACAGTGGGGGCCTGGAAAACGCTTAGACCCCAGCAATATTGATGACCTCATCAGGTGGGCCCATCTCGGCTTTAACTCCATCACCTACCTTTCGTTTCTTTTGATTTTGAATATGACCTATGGATTTTTTACATGGCCATTTTCTGAAAGCCACGCCAAGAATATTGCCTTGTTTGTTTGTTTATTGGTTTCTTTTATTCTTTCTTTTTTCTTTTCTTTTTTCTTTCTTTCATTTCTTATCTTCTTTTGATCTTTTGATCTTTTTTTTCCTTCTTTCTTTTTTCTTTCTTTTTTTCTTTCTTTTCTTTTTTCCCTTTCGTCTCTACATTCTTTTTTTCTTTCTTTTCATTTGTCGCTCTGCAATTCTGTATTTCTCACTCTCTCCTTATCTAAATAATGCACTTTCATTGAAACTTTTCTTTTGAGCCGTGTCTCTGCTTTAGAAATAATTAGAAATATTCGGGGTTCATTGTTTCTTTCTTTCTTTGGATATGTACATTCATTTTTTTCAATCTTCTGAGGTGATTTTACCCCACCCCCTTCCCCAATCAACTTTCTTTTCACTGAGAATTAATATCAGTACAACACTTTATATTTTTTATGTTTGCTTGTGCCTTTCCTTCTTCGTGCATATCTTTTTTATTTGGTAATTTATCTCGGGTGATTCCAATATTCTCAGACCCAATCCACGCAACTTCACCACCGTGTCCAACAGCGGCGTGACCCGCTCAGAAAGGCTGGTGGGCTGGATGCCCCTGCACTATGACCCTTACAACATCACACCCATGGACGCCGTGATGGGAGACGTAGCCGAGGAGGTCCAGAAGTTGGCATCTAGCCACGATGAAATGGCCGGCCTGGAGGAGTGTTACAGGCGGATCTGCAAGGTGGGTGCCGCCATAGTCATGCGGGATAAATGAGACTGTGACAGAAAGTCATGATCACTTGTGTTCCCTGAATGTGTCATCACATGCGACATTTAAAAAAATTTTCTTCCCTTACAGGAGATTTTCAGATTTATTTCATTTTGAATCTTGTGGCAAATTGTTAAAAAAAATATTTTTAAAAGATGAAAACCTCTTGTGATAAAAAGAAAAGAAAACATTAATTTTAAAAAAAGTATTGCAATTGATGATGTAATCAAAAGACAAAAAGATTTTGTCCCAGTCTCTTGTATGTTCACAACTTAACTAACAGTAATCCTCAGAGTTTCCTGTGCATCTAAACTTGAAGTAAATATGCATGTGATTCAATTTTGTTCTCCTTCCAAAGCCATGACACATTTTTTTTGAATAATAAAGAAAACTACTCCGTCTCATGTTGAAGTGCAAAATTCCATGTTGAAGTCCAGCTTCCAGTTTCACATACTACTGGTCAACTGTTCTGTTTCACATCATTCTATAGAAGTTCTCTACCAGTCATACATCTTGACTTTTATGACCTCAAAAATTTCTGAACATGATTTTAATTATTCTTTCACCACACACAATAAATCACATACAATACACATGTAAATAATAAGATATAGATTGGTTCTTACAGCATGGAAATGGGCATACACGCACACTGTGTGACGTTTCATGTACGATAAAAAAAACTAATGTCTTGTGAATCCCCCTTGATAATTTACAGATGATACACATTTGACAACACATTCATCATCACAAACACAAAAGACTAAGCATAATAATGTGACATGTTTCATTATAGTTCTTTGTCATTTATTACTGGTTCCTAACAACCACGATTATGTGTTTTCTTATTGTGCTTTCTTTTGCCCTTTAGAGAGAAAAAAACTACTTTAGATTATTTGAAACTGAACCAAAGGTTTCCTAGCATTGTCTTTTTCAAGGGCTGAAAATGCATTACGTTCTTTTAAAGTGAGCGAAATATTTCTCTATTTAAACATTTATGAAATGGATAAATAGATAGACCTAACAGGCTGACATTTCAAATTTCAGTTCAACATTCCATACAACTTATTTATCTCTTGTAGGTGAACACACCAGTCCTATCAGGCTACGTGGTATGCATTGTTTTCATACATTTCCGCCCATGTGCATGAACCAGCACTCTGCATATATTTTAGTATCGTAGTACAAACATAGTTATTCCCCTTGTATTCTCTCTCTCTTTCTGTCTCTCGCTGTTTTTCCATGGTCTGCAGCGTTTTCTTTAATTTTCCCTCCACTCCAACCAGAACTCTGTATATACTTCTTCTCCCAGCAGATTCGTAATTATTCCCCTTGTATTCTCGTCGCTCACTCCCTCTCTTTTTCTCCCTTTGTTTTGTTGCAAGCATAAAATTTCTTTTTATGGAGAAAGGAAGCCATCAAAACATTCTGTCCAGGCATCGGAATTTTTGGATCACATGATCTTGATTTGACATCTTTAAGTGAATGAAAACAAGCTCTATTTCAAATTAATGTTATGATATTTTTCATAAAATCTTGACAAAGTTTAATGTTTACAAAGTGGCCTAATTCGATGTTTATAAAGAGATCAGTTTATATATGAAATATTCAAACTAGAGATAATATTTACCATCTCATACAAAATAAGATGATTAATGAAATAAAGATAGTACTATGAATTTCTTAAACTTTCATCACATCGATTGGTATTAAATTTATTTATGTCAATGGAACTGAATCCAAATATATTTTAAAGTTTGATTTTTTTTTAGCTGCCGATAATCAAATTTTGATTGCTTTTCAAAGATGCAAATCATTTCGACTGCTGCATTGCTTTGTCTAATTGTTGACAGTATATATTTTTTTTCTTGTTTGTTTGCCCTCTCTGAAGCTCAATATTATCGTTGCTTTCTTTCATTTCTTTCCTTTTTTTTCTTCTCTTACCTCGCCGAATAAGCTTTCAGTTTCGTCTAACGCACGTATTCTTAAACTTTCCATGTGTTCAGACATATATTGTAATGTGTTTGTTGATCAAGAAATATGTGCTGGAATATGTTTGTACGTGTAAATGGCGGTATGTTTGTGGGTGTTGGCTCAGGGATGGCACAAATAACTCTACATTCCATGTGTTATGTCCTCCTCAGTGTATATGATACTGTGACAGAAGGTCGTGACCCTTTGCCTCTGATTATATCATCACATGCAACATTTTCAAAAACTGCTCACATGTTCTGCCTCACAAGAATTTTGTTTTGTTTTGTTTAAATCTATTTTATTTGTATCCGGTTTCAGGCTGTGAGTTTGCAAGGCACAAAATACAAACACAATAAAATAGATTTGAAAATCTCCTGTAAGGAAAAAAAAAGAAAAAAAAAAAGAAAACTTCACAGTTTTTAAACAAAATGATACATTTGTCATGCCAACATCACTTTAAATCAATGTTAATACAACCCACAATGAAATGAGCCTCAAATACAGCATATTATTCATTCATAATGGTTGTAAAATATATCCTTTTGTAAAATGTCTGTGGTTTCCTTACTTTCAATATTTAGAAACTTATCTTTATATATATCACGCTGGGTTACCAGAGTGTTGCAGGTGATGACACAATCAAGGGACAAAGGATCATGACTTTCTGTCACAATGTTCTATTTTCAGTCAGTTCAGCCAAGCGTATGGGAAAGAGAGCAAGTCCTGCTCAAGTGTTTCAACAAATACTTTAGCCTGTTATGGACATTTTTTTTGAAAATCAAATTATAACTTTTCAGGCCTTTTTTGACTCATATTCTCCCAATATAAAACCTTTTCCCTGCAATATTATGCACTCTGATGGAGATTCTTCATAGCGCTCTGTTGATAACCATGGCAGAGGATGGAGGGCACGGAAAGGAACACCGGTGACTCAGTGGTTCCTCTGATCCCTATTGCATGTAGGCTATTTTGGGTCTTCCGATGTTACATTCGATAGCCCAATGTCTCTTAAGTAAACACATCATACATTAAAACAAATAAAATGGATTTAATAATAATATGTTATCGCTAGTCCAGAAGCGCAATATTGTAACTGCAACCTTTCTTGTTTAAGAACAGACAAGGCTAAACAAAACAAAAATTACAATTGAAACTTCCACTTTCCAGTGAAATATATGCTATAAAGTAATTTGAATTAGCGGATCAGAACATTCTAATGTCGCATTTTCATTGACAAGAACTTATAACAGAACAGTACTAATTGCTAGCACCGGAATGAACGTTTCATACATACATACATTGGATAACTTATTGGTTACAATATCACGCGATATGAACCGTCTTTACCATCACCTAACCAGGACTGTCTTCTGTTAACAATAACCCGGGTCATCTTGGACTTGTACTGTCATTAAACAGCCTGCGAGATTCAGACTCTTACAAAAACATCTCACTAATCCCCATACCAGATTGTTATTGTTTCTATCCTCAGTTTTCTGCCCGAGAACTCTTCGGTCTGAGCCTAGCGGTATGTTGTCATGCCATTCTATGGTCTTGAGTGTTTATCGATGTGACACATACTGAAATAGGCGGTAATATCTTAAGCCGCTTTGCAAAGTAATCAACGAAGGGAAAAGGCAACTGATTATTATTATTATCATTGTTTATTATTATTTTCGGGTGGGGGATGGGTGGGGGAGGGGAGGACACATAAGAAAGAAAAATGGACGAGAAAAAATAAATAAATAAAAACAGAACCTTCGTGCAAAAACGGAGGGAAAGAAGGATCGAGGAAGACAGAGGAGAACATAATTATGTCGACAGCTTGAACAGTTACACGACCAATAAACAATCGGAAACACTGAACTGATAACGAGGACCGGCAACAAAGAGGACTAGTGGGCTATGGTAATCGGTGTTTGCTCCAGACCTGAAACGCAATTAAATAGATAGATAGATAGATAGATAGATAGATAGATAGATAGATAGATAGATAGATAGATAGATAGATAGA
>JBCEWB010862146.1:0-15952 GCA_039654565.1 Peronia peronii
CCCTCTTCTTGACCACGCTTGTTCTATACCTCTTGTACGTAGCACAGAGAAGTGAATTAGTTGGCTGAAGAAGAATGGTTCATTATAGTACTGATTCACGCTCGAGAAATGACAACTAAGATTTGAACTGGCGACAGAAGACGGATAGTGTGCTAACTGTACTGCATATTATTAGGAAAGTCACTTACGTGCAGGTGATGATGAGGAAATATCTGAACTGATCGCCCCCCTTGAGTGGATAATGATAGTCACATTCTTTACATTAACTAAATACACACACAATTTAGGGGCCATCGTGTTTCTCTCCTCAGCACAAAAAGCTTACATCGCGGGTTCGAAATTCAAATTCTACCGAGAGATGGAAAAAGAAAAAAAACCAGAAGATGTCCTGGTTTTTTGGATAGGGAGACTCAACGTCTAGCCTTCTCGGATAAGGGTGAATGTATTATTTCGATGATCCCGTGTAAATGATTTGCACGCTTTACAAAAATTCTTCTCACCAAAACTGACAATACTTCAACAGCTGAGATAGTCATACTTTCTTAGGGCTGAAAGGCTACATACATAATTCAAAAAGAGCAAAACAGATAAACTTATCCATTTTGATCATTCTATTACACATGTCCGGTGAGTTTATTTTTAAACTTCTATGAGGTCAAAAACTAAACACACCCAACAACAGTTGCTACGGCTACCATTGGAAGAATACAGAGTCTACCTACCTACCCATCTACCTATCTACCTACTAACCAACCAAGCAACCAAAATACCACCAACCTACCTACCAACTAACCTGCATACTAACCTACCTGCATACCTACCCATATATCTACTTCCCCACTCAACTGTTTGTATATTCAAACATCCATCCACCTACCTACTAACACTGTTTGTCTGTCTATCTGTCTGTCTGTCTGTCTGTCTGTCTGTCTGTCTGTCTGCCTGCCTGCCCGCCTGTTTGTCTGTCTGTCTGTGGATCTATCTTATCTATCTAACCATTCACGTAGACCATATTCATATAGAATGAAGGCTGTCTTAAATCGGACACACTAACATGATCAGAAGTAAAAGTAAATGAAGAGAAAAATCTTTCATTACTGCCAGACAATTCTCTGTTTAGACGTTTGGTCATCAAGATATATGCTGAACATATTTACCGGCGTTCAGACAGAAGACGATTCGTTCAGTAGCAATGACTGGACGTCATCACAAAAAGAGGAAATGGACAACCTGTTGGTGAGGTCAAAAACGGCTGTAGCTGAAAAAAAATCGACCTTTTCAAAGACTACGTTGATCATACTGCAGTGTGGTGCTTGTGTGCCTTATCTTTAATGTATGGGAGCAAAACACGGCTAGAATGATAAGCCTAAAGGTCTGGATTTGCTGAGAAAATTGCAAGAGCTCACAGAAAAATCTATCGTCCAATCAGCCAATCGGAGATGATTCGACATTTGTTACAGAAACGAAAGTGCCAATGAAAAAACACGTTACATAAAAAACAGCGGGCTAAATGAGACTACCAATGGGAGATGTTGTTCTATCGTTACAGTTGGCTGGAGCCATAAGAGAACACTTGCAAAAAAACATAAGATCTTCTTAAAGGAACGAAACTCGAGCAATTGAGACAGAGAGAGAGAGAGAGAGAGAGAGAGAAAGAGAAAGAAAGAGAAACAGAGACAGAGAGAGAGAGAAAAGGGACAGAAAGATAGAAGAAGGGGAGGGAAGTGCGTAGTTGGTCACAAGCCATTACCTCCCCTCTAATGTATTCAATTGCTCTCAGCCGTGGCTTTCTCAAATCCACTTCTTAAACGAGCCACACAACAAAAAAAGTCGGGAGTGTGTATTATTTCTGGAGACAATGGACTTAGTCACCACAGTACACCGACAGCTAGACAAGGGCACTCGTTTTCTAAGACAATACAGGTTTCATAACAATGCTTGCAGCTGAGAGAGAGAGGGAGAGAGAGAGAGGGGGGGGGGGGGGGGGGGGAAGGGACTTTTAGAAAAAGCAAAAGAAGACTCCAACTTTTTACAAGGATCGTCTTACGGCAGCGCTAAAGAGCTATAACTTCGCGGACATCATGACATCAAGAGACGACTTCTAATACTACTACATCTTATCCTTTCTGTCCTCTCTCAGTTGGACAGAAGTGAGGAAAACGGAAAAGGAACGACTCAAAAACTCAAAACTGTACGCTTGAGCAGATTCATAGTCCATGCTCGCGTTGATGAGCACGATAGCTTTTTTTTTTTTTTTTCTTCGAGTTCTTAATACACCACTTATTATGTTTTGCCTGGATTTCTTTTTTTTTTTTTTTTTCGTTTCCCTTGGTCACAGAAACCAAGCACAAAACGATCCACAGATGCCCCCGCTCCATCTACCTCCACCAAGCAAAATTTAATTGTCTATGTTGAAGGTATATTATTTACAGATCATAGTGCAATTAAAGCCATCCACTAAAGTGCAAAACTGCAGCTCATCTCTACTCGTAATCTTTGAAATCGATCTGGATCACTGTGAACCAAAATTGGTCGTGATATGACTAAAATATATATATATTTTTATTAACAGCCCCCCCCCCCCCAAAGAACATTGTTCGCTGCTATTTTGTTTCTCATTTATAAATCAGCAGTGCAGCTGACAAACGAAGAAAATAATGGTTGAAAAATTACGATACGTGTATTAAGCTTACTACAGGCCTATTGTCTGTCCCCTTTTCATCCCTCTTTGTGAACACATTTGTCAGAAGAGTCAGACTCGGAATCAAAGTATAAGACACACCTCGATTTGAATATAAGGTTATGTGTGAAAGGTTTGCTCTATGCCAGATCTGATCGTACAACGCCGGGTCACTCCCTGTCCCTGTGCCAGAAGTACGAGGGCCTATCGCTGACATGACATGGTATCTCACTGCAGGACATTAGCATCTTGCTCTGTGGCTTCTAAGCCATCTCTTTTAACACACTTCGCTTTCCCAGGCCCAAAACTAGGCCAAGAATTCTAAATCCCAAAGCCGGGGATTGCAGCTTGTGGCTGGGGACACTTGAAATGAATATCCGACTGATAGAGGTATCTGGGTGATCCTGCTGGAGTCACAATGATCTAGTGAACCTCTCTCTTAACAACAGGACCGCTTCACCTTCTTCCTTTTCAATTCCCATTAAATTGTTCCTCAACCTCTGTAACCAGAAAGTGTCTTTTTTAATGTGATTCAGTGGTTGTTGTTTTTTTTTTTTTAGTCCTTTACTACATCTTAGTTCTTCCTATCTCATTTCATCAATTTAACTTTATCTAATTTGTAGCTCTATCATCTGTCAAACAATGTGATTGTCTTACCTCGACAGCTTCCTCTTTACGTCATTTTCAACTTTCAATAATCATTCGCTAACTTCAATTTGTAACTACAACCATGTTAAAACATTTTAAAATTGTATTTTATTTTATTTAGCCTTGCTTCTGTTTAGCAGTTCTAATGTATCTTGTCAATGTAGTCTTGCAGTCTGTGATTATCATGTGACTGTTTCATCTTATTCCTTCCCCTCCCTCTCCTTTTCACTTCCCAACAAGTAAACTGCTCACTAACGTCTTGTAATCATAAACTGTTTTTGTTTCTTTGTTGGTTGTTACTGCTGTTGTTGTTGTTGTTATTGTTGTTGTTTAATATTTTATTTTATTTTATGTAGTCTTATTTCATTTTTATCCATTTTACTTTCTCTTAGTCAAGTTTTACACTTTCGCCCTTTTGATAGATGACTGCTTTCTTTGCAAGTTTTTTTTATTTTATTTACTTTTTGGTTTTTTTTTTTTTTTGGTTGTGCAAGCTACAAAAACGAAAAAGAGAGCAGGCCAAATGCAAACTGTAGAGATTTGGCACACAATGACCCGCCTGTAGGCGACATGCTTTACCTGGACAACCTGTGTTACACCCGCGGCGCTAAATTTAGCACGCGCTGCAAAGTTTTGCAGACAAAATAACAACGCAAGGGTCGCGAAATTTTCCGGAACAAAACCAGGAGCGCATGCATGGAGTGATAGAGGAACAACATGCCTGCAAGCATCGCCTGGGTTCTGATTTACAGTCTCACAGCTACGTCTCTCCCTCCTCGTCCCTTTCCCTTCCCTTTCTAACTTCCACGTCACTCTCCTTATGTTTGAACCCACATCCTGTTGCCTACCGTAACACACATGATGCCTAATCCCTCGTCTATCGATCTTGCCCCACTTTTCCTGTACTTTTATGCACGTTCTCACCAACGTTATTACTTTCTCTACTAATTTCATGTTTTTTTACGTTTTACATGTGAGGAGTCATATTTAACACTGAGTTGATTCCCCCCCCCCCCTCCTCTCTTTTTTTATGCTCTGCACCCTGCAATATTTACGAAATTATTGCACAAAGATACTTTCTCATTCAAAAAAAAAAAAAAGAAGAAGAAGAAGAAGAAAAGCGTAACATACACAATAATAAATAAATAAATAAATAATATTAAATAATATATAAAGAAATGTAAAAATAGTTAATGAAATAGTTCCAGTCTAGTTTTATCGTTACAAAAATACGGGAGGTGTAATCAAAATCCAGTTTTTCGGAACGTAAAAACTGGTCATTCAGTATCATATACATTTCAATACCCCATTTTCACTTTTAACCTCTGACATGCCATGGATCTTGTGCACGGATCATCTTCTATCTAGTTATTATTATTATTATCATTATTATTATTATTATCTGGCCAGCTGTGGAAGTCCAAGACATACAAATTGGTGTGCGACTTGTGTTTTCGCCATAGCAATCTCTCAAAGCACCAGGGCTTGAATGGGCCTAGTCGTCAAAGGGTTACACCCATAATAAATCCTTTCCTTCGTTGCATCCATGACTTTCTCTCGACAGACCCTGGCCCCAAGTCATAGAAAAAGTTACTGTCCTAATAATTAACCCTAACGGTGTCAAGGACTGATCTGGTGAAAAGCTGTCCTATTTTACTTTACAATTACATTATCGTTCTCTTGGCATTTGAAGTCCGAACTGGTGTAGTGCGCTCATATTGCACATGACTAAACCTCAGGCTTGCATAAACTGCTGCATGTACTCGGTTCGATCCCGAGTTCGTGCTCTGAGACGCTCCTTACAGTCACGACTTAAACATCGTTGCGCCAAACTTATTTCATCCGTAAAGCAATATAATTATATCTACACATCCTTTCACTAACCGTTTTAATTCGTAAACGTATGCACCCGTACTAGGCTCAATATAATCGTTATTGTGTTAACATATGAACAAACAAAACATTGCTGTTCTTACCCAAATATTATATGATTTAATAAAAGGTGACAATCGACTTACATTGCCTGCCGGCCATAGATAAATAAATAAATAAATAAATAAATAGATCAAGAAGTATTTAGGCCTGGAAACCGAAGTCAGATGTTAGATACTTGGCACAAATTCCATGTTCCAGGATATCCTTCCGTATTTATTTATTTACTAATCTATCTCTTAATAATTTTATTCAGTTAATTGATTAACTGTTTAGTTACTTGTTTAGAAAAAAAAATCCAAAAAACTAGAAGCCCAACATTCTCAAATGATCCATATACTTCCCAGTTCAAGGGAAACATGTGTACACTGAAAAAACAAATCACGCAAATGTTTTAAAATGACAAGTCACTCGTGAATTGCAAACTTTAATATGCTCTTCCTTGCTGTAATCTTACGGTTCACTATCAAATGTTCGTGATTTGACACAAAGCAGCATGATATCACACCCAAAGATCATCACTGATAAATACAGGCCATAAATATGAGTGTATCAAAATTAAACTTTCTTGGCATAGTGATCATGGTGACAGGCCCTATCAGAATACTAAATCAAAATTAAAATACTGCGATATAAGCGATGAAATGACTGAATACATACATATCGGTATTACCCAGGCTAATACATTTAGACAAAACGCTGATTTCATTACAGTATAATTATTTCCTTATCTACCTATTGAAATATAGCTTTGCATACCAGTGAAAAATCATCTTATTGCGTCACTTTATTCTCCCAAAACAACATTTTCTTTTCTATAATATGTTGCAAGACAGATCACAAAATTGATAATTGATTTTCTCAGAGGTGCTTATTTTTTAATTTTTTTTTTTGTCTATTTGTTTGTTCCATTGTTTGAGTATTTGTTTGTTTCTATGTTTGATTGTTTGTTTGTTTGTTAGAGAAAATACGTTCTGCTAAAAGCACGCAAATATCATAAGGAAGGAAGTAAAGGATTTCCCAAGATATCTCAACCATTAAGTGGGCCGGAAATGACTTGCAGCCATGTCTCAAAACAGTGACGATGCTTATCATGTATTCAGTGGTAGACTGGTTTAAAAAATGCCCAAAGAATGATGCTTTAATAGTGCATTTTCATAACACCTTCCCCTGCCCCTCTCGACCTTCACCCTTGCGTGATGGGCTTAGAAATCAATCTTTAACTTTACTACATATTTTAAACATCAATAGACAACTAGAAAGAAACTTAACATTTTCCTCCGTGGAAACTCTAAGAATGGAACTTACGTCATAGATTTTCAAGCTCTTTTTTTCAGTCGCAGGGTATAAATCAAAAGACAACTAAAAAGAAAGTTGAATAATACATCTTCAACCTATGCTTTGAAGACCCAGTTATCAATGAAACATATAATAAAAGAAATGTACATGATGCGTATCAAACTCATTACTTTTTCACTCACTGCATGGACAGCGTTTTTTTTTTCTGCTTCCTATTCACACACATAAAAAAGGCTTAACTCGAATATATTTAGAATCAACTGATTGTTTTGAAAGTCTTCAGGTCGGAGAAGACAAAAAGCAAAATTTAAAAAAAAAAAAGAAATCAATTTTAAGGATGACAAATCCGTTATAGACAGGTGAGGAATATCACAAATCTTGTTCATGTATTCTTAGAGCTACCTACCAATCTAACAGTCCCTACTATTTTTTTTTTCTTAGATAACTTGACAGAACTGGTCTACATGACTAATAAATCCTTGCCTTCCAAATGTAAATGGCATATCATATATACTAGGAGTACTGCAAGTCCAGTTCTACAACAAAATGTATTTTCTTTTCTCTCAGAAAGAGAACTAGATCCACTCACAAGTCGACATTAACAATTCTGTACAAATGTGCATGCCCAGTCAATTGAGCACGAAAATTCCTTGCACTTTTTATTCAGTTTAGAGTGTTTACAAAAAATTATAATCCATTTCAAAATAATTTACCCAGACAATCAAGTACTGGCTAGTTCCATGCAAATTATGAAATCAATTATGTTTTTTGTTATTACTATTTTTTTTTTTTTTAGTCAACTACTCGACCAGTGGATAATTTCAAGATTTTTATTGTTCTTGTTGTTGTCGCTTTCAAAATATATCTAAATTAATCGAGCATTGAGAGTTCCAAGAAAATTTACCCCAAATTATGTAAATTTAAAATAGTCTAATGATGGGTAGGTCCATGAAAATGTCAATCACTAACAATTCTGCTGCCTAGGCAACTGAGTGGATGCTGGTCTAAAATATTATAATCACTTCATATTAACTTACCCATACCAGTAGAAAACCACTAGTTTGAACGGTTTATCCTTCAATTCAGGTTATTTTTTCAATCCAGTTCAATATCGATCCCTTCCAAAAGAATGAAAAATATTAGTGTTTTGTTTGAAAATAACAGTAATACTACTACTACTACTAATAATAATAACAGAATAATAAACACAGTAGCATATATAATAAAGATGATATAAATAATGATTAGAATGACAGCTATCATATTTGTTATTATAATATCAAAGTTGTTGTAATCAGCAGTGTTATTAGCTTACTGTTATTTTTCCTATTATTACTTCTTTCAAATTTGAAGGTCTTTGCTTTATTCCACGACATCCTGGTGCAAACAGAGACCATACATGGATAAATAGCTCTGAAAACTCTTACACACGGACAAATACACTAAAGACGGATATTATATCAATGCTGAAGCCTGAAAATGAACAGCCATGTCTTCCTTGTACGGGCAACTGACACTGTCTGGTGCTTGACAAATTTAACGATTAAATACGCAAAAAACGTCCTTATTGTTGCTACATTTTACAAAACTGCATCGCTAAAAACAATTATGACAGAGAGCATTTAATTTTTTTTTTTTTACGCTTATTCATGTATAGAATTCAATCGTGGTGCACACTGGACAATCTAACACATACTTGAGGGGAAAAAACAAAACAAACCAAAACGGACAACGCATAATCAAGATCACATATTCTGAGAAAAATCGAGCGAACACAGTTTGTAACACAAACTCAGTCTTATATTGTAACCTTCCTTATGATCATCAAAAATGAGTTGCAAGACTCAACTGGTGATTTTGCAGATAAAGAAACCATTGTCTATTTCTCTGATGTTGAAAACAATGAATCCTTTACACTTTCACTAGCAGGAGTTTTTGCGTGAGATTAATTTTTTTTTTGCCCGCCAGATTAGTTTCTAACAAGACTAAGAAGGACTGGACGGGGAATTATCCTGTTTCTACTACCAGAACTAAGACACTATGAGTGTTAGAATATTGAGAAATCATATTCAGACCGGTCCGGTACATCTGACTGCTATAATTTATAGAAGCCCTTTTCAAAAATGTAAAGTATTTAGAGTGAATGTTCTTGCCTAGGCACAGTTTGGGGAGTTTCGCTGGTCATTCTGAATTTTGCAGCATAGAGGAAAAGGTGTGGATGAGAAATGTTTGCTTCTTTGACAGCCCATGCGGCGTTAACACTCACAGAAGTAACTTTTTTTTTTCTATGAAAATGTCTGTTTGACTAGAACATTTTATGATATCAACTCTGCAGCATTTTAATTTCTATCCAGTAAACTAAATGATTAGTCATTATAAGTGGAAAATTAGCTCCCCTGAACAGAATTCGGAGATAATTTTAAAGAAAAAAAAAATCACATTGTTACCGAAAAACTGAATAGCACCCAAGTCGATGTTTAGTTTGCTATGTGACTGGGATCTTTGATTTCAGGCAAGCGGAGAGACCAGAAAGTATAAATTAGAGGGATCCACCATGTCAAGTGCTTAAATTTGATTCGCAACACTTCTAATGCCATGGCTGGAGTTTGCTATGGAATATTTTAAGTGAAAAGATGCTGAGCTATTTTCTACGATGGCAATTTGGAAAACTAGAAGTGAGAACCACTCATCCCCCTAACTCCCACCCCCACCCCTTAACCCTCCCAAAACGTGCCCCGTCCCTTTTTCTTTGGCTTTTCAAATGTTTCATCTCTTTCTTCATTTCTCAACTATTCAATGTTTCATTTTCCTATTTATTCATATTTTTTTTCCGTCTTTACCGGTCTGTGTGTGTGTGTGTGTGTGTGTTGAAATGTAAGGTTAGTAACGAGCGTTGATGTGATCACTCAGGCTGTTGTGTCTGAACACAGGGAGAGAAGAGACACTGCCTGCCAGTTTACCTGTCTTAATCTACCGCTGTCAGACCGGGGTGTGAAAACATGCCGGGGTTTAACTTTCATTTTCCTTTCTTACCATTCTTCCTTCTTCTCCTTCTCTCTCTTTCTCTCTCTCTCTCTCTCTCTCTCTTTTCTTTAAGTTTTTCTCCTTTTCGATGGTGCCACAGTGCCAGTAAGTAAATATCTGTTTTTCCATTTTCGTGCGGGCATAGATGAATGGCTAACTTAAATGACTATACGATATCTTTTTCTTCAACAGACAGAGTATACATACATAAGTCAATTTCATCCAGTACCACTAGACAATTTAACTACACATGCTTGCAAATGACCATGAATGAGTTTCATATGCCCTCATATTTTCATAGTTTATCAGAGCATTATTACTTTTTATTTTTCATCATCTTTCCTTGTTAACTAGTCAAAGCAGATTAACTCTACAAGAAGCAGGAAGACTTTGCAGTGATAAGTGCTATCATTCAGTGCTAAATCGCCAGCTTATAAGATCACACGGCTTAACGTTCTCAATGTGTTATGCAGGCCATGGTGTTGACATTACACGAGGGGATGTTGGGCAGAATTTTAACATACCGCGGAAGGAAAATAACTAAAAGAAAAATGTCCTCATGCAGATTTAGAACGACCCAGCACACGATCAGGTAAATCTCGTCATTTTCTTCTTCTTTAAAAACCACAGTTGCCAGTGTGAGGTTGTTAGATATATGCGAATAGAAACAAGAACAGAAATGTCGAAATTCATCCACTGATGTGTGCTGTGTGTCAGTTCCGAGAAGTGTGTTAATATTTCTGTTTCCTGTAGGTGTGTAGTGTGTAAGTCAGTATTTGCAGGCCTACAATGTCTAATCCGCGTCAGCTTGAGTGCGATATGGATAGAATATTTGCAAAAAACGATCAAACAGAACTATGTATCGAATGTGATTTGTCTTTTTCCTGTAGATCTAACCGAAAATCCATGCCAGAACTGTTTATATCGAACGCTTCGTTTGTTTATTTATCTTTGTTTAAAAATAAACATCTATTATTAGTTTCCACATATTGTAACACGTAACGCAGATCTATGTTTATCCGGGCGTGTGAGTAATGAAGTTCGTGTGAATAAGTGTGTGTCTTTATCTGTGTGTATGTGCATATGTGTATACGTGTGGTGTAAATATTTTGTGTCTATGATTTCTAATATTATGTTCTCCCGGATTGATTGGAATGGGCGAAACAGTCCATGTATCCAGAACAAAAAGTACTCCGTCGACATTACACATTGATATGATCGCAATTAGTACACAATTTAAGTGAAACAGTATGAATAAATAAATAAATAAACGAATAAATAAATAGATATATAAATCATAAATAAATAAATAAATAAATAAATAAATGAATAAATAAATAAATAAATAAATAAATAAATAGAAATAAATAAAAATAAATAAATCACCAAATAAATAAGGAAATAAATAAGCTAAAAGTAAAAATCAGAAATGAATACCTTCAGTATAGGAATCTGATAATGCTATAATTGAAGAAAGCAATTATTAATAGACAATACATCTATAATTATATTTCTGTAGCTCTTTTTTTTTTTTTTTTAAATTGCCCAATGCAGTATTTAATTCGCGATTTTTCCCCTTCTATTTCCAATTACTTAAGTATTAATAGATCTATTTATTTTCCCTGCTTCTGATTTATCTTATAAGTTTGCGTATTAATTGATTTATTTTTGTTATATTTTATTTACCTGTGCATATTTCTACAAGAAATTCATTTATCGAGTTACTTAAATTCAAAATGAATTAAATTTTACTTTGTCAAATATTGTTTGAACTTTACCATTTAATATCATTTCTCTCTTCGTCTTCCGTCTTGCTAAATTTTATTTAATTCTTTGCATGTATATAAAGAATTACTGCCAAGTCTCTACATGCCGTACCATTTTAAAAGTTTTCATTTATTTATTTTTTGGGCGAAGCCGTACATAAATGATTACCGTTGGGTCTGTGAATGCCATATATGTTATATATGTATATATACATATAATATAAATTTGCAGACTTATCACAACGAATCTCCTGGAGCTCTTCCAACTTAATTAAATTAAAAAGCACGGCCGTCCTTCAAAGCATAACTCCTTGACAGTCTGATTCATCACTGCAGCATGTGTGTGTGTGTGTGTGTGTGAGAGAGAGAGTGTTCTTAAATAGCTTACAAAGCTTTCTACATGTTCACGGACCTTTTCGGTAACGAAATGAAATTTTTTCTCCCAGTGTTGTTTTGGGGAGTCACTTTCATGTTCCCACCGTGATGACAAACCTCTTATGTTTGGTCTACAAGGGGTCAAGAGCTGGAGGGCAAATTTATTCATTTAATCTGAAGTTGGTTTAGTGAAGTTGCTCAATTTTAAACGATTAAGAATACGACAATTAAATCAGACAGGACTTAAGTTAAGTGGGAGAGACGTAATCACTTTCACAGAGGTGAACACTCCTTATCCGCCCCTTTTCTGTACTGATGCAAAATTCAGAACAGCCGGGAAAACCCATCAGACATTTTTTTTTTTTTTATATGTGCGCTTGTGTGTGTGTGTTGGGGGGGGGGGGGGGGGGGAAGAGCTACCATTTTGCCCAAGTAAATTCGTAAACTGAAAATATTACTCATTTTGTGGTCAGTTCTAATGCCGTTGTACTGCATCAAATAGATATCAAATCAAATCAAATAAAAAATCTGAAGTGATGACAACAGTATTATGTAGATCTATAAAAACGCTCTATCTGGTCACAAATGACACGGTTGTCTGGCCGATAGAAACCTATGCTTGCAAGATGAGAAAAAAAAAAAAAAAACGCTATCTGGAAGATTCTAGATCTAAAAAAAAAAAATTTTATACGACTGACCAATATTTTCACTGAAATAATGTTTTTATTAAATCGAAATTTATTTTATAAAGATGAACCAGCGAGATTTCAGTTGTGGTGCTGGAGTGGAGACTAAGGATGCTGGACAGGAATCCAAGTCAGATATTAAAACTTACAACCACCGTCAATACAACAGCCACCATTTCGAACCAAATAATATGTAACACTTCGACTGTTAGACTAAAATGAACTTTACTAACGTGAGAGTATGGGAGGGGGGGGGGGGCGTCCTATCGTTGGTAGAGATCGTTAACTGTTACCGGATGAGTTTCCACTTGCCAGCTGCTATAAAGTCCAGCCAAAATTTTTGTATGACTTCTCTTTCTTTCTTTCTCTTGTTCTCTTTGTTTATTTGTTTGTTTGTTTGTTTATCTCTTTCTTCTTTCTTTCTTTCTCTTTTCTTCTTTTTTTTTATCTCTTTCTCACTTTCTATTTTTCACATCCATTCCTTATTCCTTCTCCCCTGCTCCTTTCACTACCCATCCTCTCGCATAACCATCTTGGAGATATTTCTATTATATATATATACACATATTATACATACATCTTCCGGGCAACAGCAAGACAGGGAGATTACACCTCAAGTGCGAAGGAGAGTCAATCCAGGAAAAAAAAAAAAAAGAAAGCGAGAGAAAAACAGCAAGTATTACAATAAAAACAGAAGTCAGTATTACCAAAGACAAAAAGCTGCAAAAAAAAATTTTTTTAAAATTAAAATATCCGAGATAAACACGAGATTATTTATCGCACTGAGTGTTTTTTTTTTCTTTCTTTTTTTTTTTACTCCCCTTTCTTTTTGGTTCCTTCCTTCTTTCTTTGGTTCCTTCCTTCTTTTTTTCTTTTTCTTTCTTTCTTTCTTTCTTTTTTTTTTCTTTCTTTCTCTCTTTTTATGACATTTCTTGCATCCCAAAACGTTGAAAGTTGTTTCTTTCGTTTCCTCGTTCTCATTTTTTTCTTCCTTCAGTTTTTCGGTTTTATTACCAATGATCTGTTTGAACTCGGCGCTAACACCGCTGATAAAAACCTGCCACACGCACTAACAGGGGAACATTATCTTCCGACGGTTGAAAAATCCGGAGATTAACCGGGCAAGTACGATTGTTACTGGGTGACTTGGGGACAATAGGTGTCACAGGTAGCCTGAAAAATGTGTCTCCATACTTCATACAGATTCACTGGCAGGCTGGCTAATAAAAAGATCTACTAACTACTGAAATAAGTTATATTTCAGATAGAATTCATAAGCAGACTGGCTGATGAAAAGATATACTAATTACCCAAATATGCATTTTTCACACTTATTCATGAGCAGACGGGCAATTAAAAAGATCTGCTAATTACCTGAATAGTCATATTTCATACAGATTCGTTGGGCTGACTTATTAATATAAAGACAGACTAATTACCCATATGGCCATATTTCAGATAGATTCATAGACAAACCGGACAATAAAAAAAATTCACTACTTATTGAAATTGATTGACAAATATTTAAACGATATAGTTGAGCAAAAACATTAAAGATGATAACTAAGGAAAACAAAAGAATAAAACATAAACGAATATATGAACGAATAAATGAATGAATGAATGAATGAATGAATGAATGAACAAACCAATGAGTGAATGAATAAATGAACAAATCAATGAATGAATAAATGAAAAAATGAATGACTCAATGAATGAATGATGAATGAATATATAAACGAATTAATTAATTAATTAATTAATTAATGATGAATGAATGAATGACTGAATGAATGAATGAATGAATGAACAAATGAATGAATGACTTCATAAACTAACAAATACACGGACAAACGAATCCAAAACAATAGCCTGCTCACTAAATAGATGTCGAGTAACTGACTGAACGACTAATTAAGTAATTAACTACGTCTGTAAAAAAACAGGCTAATAAATCAAATTTTGCTTCCACTCTTAAGAACAAAAATTACTAAATTGTACAATATACACACAAACTGATATGGAAGTCAGATATCGAGCTGTATGTCTGACCTGAGACTATAGGTATCAATTGAAACGGCTGAGTTCGAGTTCGAAGTGAAGGTCGATTGTCAAACTGTAAGCCTGAACGTAGATCATCTGTAATGTCTCCTTTCAAAGTCTTAATCAACAACGTCATGTCAATCTCGATTCAAACAGTAATTCTCAAATTTAAACTAAAATGTTTACGCAAAATGTGTTTCTGTCCTCACGTTGCAAGTATGTACACTCACAGATGTCTGCCCTCAAAACCTAGTAAGTCTGTTAGGATGCATTTGAATTGTAAGTCTGTTCAGAAATTGTAAATCTGTGCTCAAGTTGTAAGTCTGTTCTGAGATAATACAAATATATTAAAAATGTAATTTTTTTCACAGACTCACAGTGTGTGCTTAAATTATAAGAAGGCATGCAAGGTGAAACACACGTCTCAACATCTTCTTAAAAGGAGCGGTTACACTTTTTATAAAGCTGACAATGCGGAGAGAAATATTTCACTCTCATTTCAAACTCTTTTTCTTTGCCTCTTCGATAATCTTATAATCGTATATAAAATATACGAGCGTTTGATCAAACATTTTATGACTGAAAAGACAAAAACAAGGTTTTTTTTTTTGTTGTTGTTGTTAATTTTCGTTTTTTGTGATTTTGTTTGTTTGTTGATTTGTTTGTTGTTTTTTGTTTGTTTGTTTGTTTGTTTTTTTTTGCTTGTTTCTTGGAAAACTAAAAGCGAACGCAAAATTATCCCACTAAAATTCAGGTAAGAATGTACAGTTACAGATTGAATTCTTAAGCAAAGATTTTGAATGGCGTCAGAATCCCAGAGTGTGTAATGTGTGTCTAAACAGAGTATGGGGAGTCTTGGTAGCCATTTTGAATTTCGTACCGGGAAGAAATGATATGATATGTAAACAGTGTTTGCTTCTTTGGGAATCACAGACGAGAAGAAAGGGGCCACAAAGTTGAAGAGAACACGACTCCCAAAAAAGAAGATCTGAGTGATAAAAAAGAAAAAGAAATAGCATGATAATACCGATACCGTCCATTTAGTCCAAACACCCGATCTGATTGCACAGTCCGGAAAAGGCAAAGATGAAGAAAAAGAGAGGAAAAAAACAAGAAGAAAAACAGCAACACCACCAGTAGCAACAAGGTTAAGAACAACAACAACAATAAGAACTTCAACAAACAACAATAACATAAAAGGAGAACAATATCATATCAATAACAAGCAGGCTAGATAGAGATGAAAGGACGAAGGGTGTGCGTGGAATGTGCTGTGTGTACTGAGAAAAGCCATCGTGACGCGCATGCGCAGGCGTAGACCAGGGACCGAGCCTACCAGTCAGGAGCCCCGACCCTGTCCCAACAGCCAACAACATCATCTGTCGCAGGCGTGCAGGTCAGCTTGACCTCCTCCCCTTCTACCCCCCTCCCCCACCCTCTCACCAGGCGGTGCACACAGAGCTTGTCAACTATTGGACACCGCTTAGTTTGTAACGATT
>JBCEWB010862257.1:0-15951 GCA_039654565.1 Peronia peronii
AAAGAAGAAGAAGATGAAAATCGGGACATGACGTGAAGAAATTTGAAAGATTCCCATAAGTTATTGAAAGAGGAAAGCGGGGGGTTAGGGTTAGAGAACTCGTGTAAAAATAGTTTATTAAGACAGACTAGAGATATCATGTAAAACCTACGAGAAATAAAATCACTGATAACACTGGAAGTAACAACGATGGAAATCATGGCAAAATTAAAAGCTGACTGCCGATCAATTAAAATGCACACACGTGTATATATACACATACATCAAAAACAGAAGATATTAAAAAACAAACACTGAAATCTGCACAGTAAGACAAAAATTTCTCTTCTGTATTGAAAGGTGTATGGGCCATTCTAGTTATATAGCAATCTCATCTTAAAAATCGTCTTCTGCTCTTTTCTTCTCTCCAAACTCAAATAAATATCACTCAATCTGCCTTGTGAATTAGAACCTGGTATGTCAATGTTTGAGGTTGTTGTTTTTTTCGTAAGCTCTTGTCTTAACAGTATGTGTTTTTGTTTGGATGTACGTACTATTTCCTTTGCCAGGAGTTCTGTCACAACTTTCACTGAGTTCTCCTCTCTTTCATGTGTTCACAGCTCCATCCACGAGTCTCAGATCAACTTGCTGCCTCCAGTGAAGATTCCTACCCCTTACGGTGGCCGCCTGGTGTGGACTCTGCCCGGGGGTAACTTGCTGATAGCTCACATCAAGGACAAGAACAAGATCCGCCACAAAAAGCGTTGGTCACAGGTAGGTGAAATGTACTTCTAACTTATGCCACAATAGACTGTATTACCATCAATATCTTTAGGACACAGCACTCATAGAACCGGCTGGAGAGTGCACTGAACAGCGAGGAGGATAGGATGGAAGTGAAGAAGGAAAAAAAACGAGAGAGAAAAAAATAATAAGAAAGAACTTTTTCTTCAAAGAGAAACAGATTGAAGAAGAAAGAGAAGAATAAAAAGAAAGAGAAGAAGAAGAAAAAAAGAAAGAAAGAAGAAGAAGACGACGAGGAAAAAGAAGAGGAAGATGATGAAATGACAATGGAAGAAAAACTATGAGAATCGTGTATAAAGAGTATACATGATTTTGTTATACAACGAATTATCAAGCTGATCATCACCGTAAAGAAACCCACCTGGCAGCATCTCCACTCATCCACAATGATCCTATCCCTAATCAGGAAATACAGAGATGCTTATTTCATGTATATGATTATATCACAATTTTGAGAATTTTGAAATAAAGATAAGAAAGCTCGTGTGACATAAATGTGGTTCAATCCTGGCGCACTATGTGGCAGACGCACCATCGCTGTCCGTAACAATAGGAAAGGCACAGGCTAGAAATAAGTTTAAAAATTTCATGTAAGGAAAACTGCCATTCATGGAGTGTGTTCAAATCCCCGAGTCCCAAATCTGTGGTGGTGGCAGCCAGGGGCAATAACAATAATCTTTCAAACAGTTATTTCAGTTGCTGCCCCTGACTTTGCTTGAAAAGGCCCACTTGACCAGTAATGTACTGCAAGAAAATGAAACAAAAGAGAGAAAGAGAGAACAGGAGAGAGAGAAAGAGAGAGAGAGAGACAGACAGACAGACAGACAGACAGACAAACAGACAGACAGACAAACAGACAGACAGACAGACAGACAGAGATAGAGACGGTTGCTAAATCATTTACAGATAATTTGTTTGTTTTGTTTTATTTCCTCGTAGAAATGATCATTTTTCTCAAGATAATCTTTGATGCTCAATTTTTCAAATGACACTTCACCAGGTAATGTACATGTACTATCTGCTGGGTTACCGGCTGCTCGGACAACAAGATGAATCGTTCAATTCATCGACCCTGGAACGTGACGAGAAATGGAAGAGTACGTCTAACCACTTTGTCAAGGGAAATCTCTTCAAATACATCCCGGAAAGAGTGCTGGTTCAGGTAGGAGGCATGGTGGAAAAAAAAAAGATTCACCGAGAGATTACTTATTTGAAAAGAGAGAAAAACAGTAACCAAATTGTTAACCTCTCCAGAACAATTTAAATCATTTGTTTCGTATAATCATTGTTTTCACAGGCCAAAATTTGTAGACTCTTGGTATAATTATTTATAAAAACAATTATAGCATATTCTTATGTTTCCTAGTCGCTTAAAAATGAAATTAACAAGGGTGAATGAAAATATTGTGCTTTTCTTTTTTTTTAATATATTTGGAATGTTGTCTTCTATTTCTTTAATGTCTGTTACAGCTCACGTTATGAGATATTGTAATATAAAGAATAACATAGACAGGCTTGGCCAATAGGCAATGACAACGAACAAAAGTTTTGTTATTCTCAGTAATACTTACCCTGTTGCTCTCTACCTCTTTCCTAGGCTGAAAACACCTACATTTTGGCCCTGGATGGAGACGTGGACTTCAAGCCTCAGGCCGTGCAACTGTTGGTGGACAGGATGAGAAAGAACAAGAAAGTGGGAGCTGCTTGCGGCCGTATTCATCCTGTGGGCTCAGGTAAGGGACTTTCGGTCACTACTACTCCCTCCCCCCCTCCTCTCCACCCTCCCCACTTCTCCTCCCTCCTGTTCCCACCAAATGAGAAAAATCAAATCTTCACAACTTATTATTTCTACGCCATAGTTGTCTAGCGTCTAGAATGTAATATGTCAAGACACGATTGCCAGAATCATGAACAAAAAAAATGTCGCTTGACTAAATGGTTTCCTGCAAGTCTCCGCTTATTCTAACACATTTGTTTCGAGTTCTGACATTGATTTGAACAAAGGCTTTGTAAAACAACAGTATGATCAGTTTTACAAACGGAAATGATACGCGTAATAACTACAAATACTTTTTATATCAATAGCTAAATGAGAGCATTAGTATTTTATCACCTATTTGAAGGATGACGATTATTTCGTTTGCATTCAATAAATAAAGCAGCGCTGAACCTGAAGAGGAAATGGCCATAGCCCTAGAGGACTCATGTTTTGTTTTAAATATCATAGCCATCTTGCTTATCCTTAGTGTTTTTTTTTTTTTTTTAAATCTGCAGGCGCTATGGTATGGTACCAGATCTTCGAATATGCTATCGGTCACTGGCTGCAGAAAGCTGCTGAGCACATGTTGGGCTGTGTCTTGTGTAGCCCTGGATGCTTCAGTTTGTTCCGTGGTTCGGCCCTGATGGACGACAATGTCATGAGAACCTACGCTACACGATCCTCAGAAGCCAGGCATTACCTACAGTACGATCAAGGTAAGCCCGTCTTTGCACATTCCAAACAGAAATCTCTCCACATTCCCATAACATGATGGTTTTCATTTGCACAGTCCCATTTATCGGATTTTTTTACAACGAATTCGTTAAGGGAGGTAGGTGGTGGGAGGGGGGGGGGGGAGGGGGGAGGGGGAGGGAGGGAGGGTATGTAAAATGTTAATAATAACACAAATCGCTTGATTCCACTTTTATTGTCATTATATTTACTGTGTTACACTCAGAGACACAGACTTAACTTTCTTCCCTTGAAGAATCACTGCAAGCTTGTTCTATTGTCCATCTGACTTGAAATTAATAATATCTGTCTGCTGTCTAGAGCCAGTGTCTACCTTCCTTCTGCGATCTCGCTTTAGCACAATAATTCTGCAGTAACCAGAGCTTGATAGCATTAATATAGTATCTCACAATCTATCTCTCACAATCCTGACGACAGATTAGTTTAATCCGTTTCGTGCAAAGGGAAAGTATTATTATCTTATTTGATCATTTCCTGAACAGGAGAGGACAGATGGCTCTCCACACTGTTGCTGCAACAAGGCTACAAGGTAGAATATTGTGCTGCCTCTGACGCTATGACTCACTGTCCAGAGGCTTTCAAGGAGTTTTTCAATCAAAGACGTCGTTGGATTCCCTCTACCCTGGCTAACATCATGGATCTCTTGCAGTCATTCCGCAGTACCGTGCCCGCCAACGATAACATTTCCTACCTGTACATGGCTTACCAGGTGAGTCCTTAATTAAGACAAATCTTAGATCCGCATCAGGGTAATGTAATGGATTATCCGTCAATTCAAAACAAAACTCACTCTCTATTAATCCTTTTACTTAAAGACAAAAATTGTTTGAATAAATCACGAGGCCTACCTGTTCTCAGAAAATGATATTAGCCACAGAGACAAGCAAGTACGGAAGCTACAAACTGAAGTATACAATAATCATCTGTAGTAATTCTTTGAATTTCAAGCAGATGAAAGATGAATTCAATACCTAAAGTCTCGAAAGTTTGCAAATTGAGAGGAAGTTTAATACATTATTCTTACGTATGATTGCAGGGACTCCTCATGCTCTCGACAGTGCTCGGCCCAGCGACCATTTTGCTTATGATGGCAGGAGCTATCAATCCAGTTCTTAACATCAGCCTGTGGCAATCCTACCTGCTCATAGTGGGACCAATCGCAGTCTACCTGGTACTTTGCTTCATCACCAAATCCGAGACCCAGCTGAACTTGGCTGCCGTGCTGAGCGCTATCTACTCGTTGCTCATGATGGCTGTCATTGTGGGAACTGCAGTCCAGATTGCCGAAGATTCACTGATAAGTCCCAATGCTCTTTTCTTAATCTTGATGATAGCTATATTTATATGTTCAGCCTCGTTTCATCCCCAGGAATTCCTTTGCCTGTTACCAGGAGCGTTATATTTCTTAGCTTTACCATCTGGTTATGTGTTGTTGATTATCTATGCCATGTGTAACTTGAATGTTGTATCCTGGGGCACCCGTGAAACGTCTTCTCAAGAGAGAAAAGCACAAATGAGACAAAGACTGTCTCCAAAGACCAGTGGAGGCTTCTATGGTTGGATACATCGCCAGGAGGAAGAGAGTGCTTGCTGCGGTAGATTCTTCAGAGGACTGCGACGCATTTGTGGATCTAGTGCGCAAGACATCAACACGGAAATTTTACGGCAAGTGATTGAGAAGCTGGATAAAGTGGAGGCAGGAATGAGAAATGTCACCACAGTAGGAAACTCAGCCTTCCAACACAACAGGAAACGTTCGTCTTCCAGGTCCAGACATTCCAAGAAATCCACCAAGTCAACCATCAATGACATCGAAGAGGAAGCTGAAAACGGTGATGCCAGCTCTTCAAGCTCTGTCACACTGTCTGACGATGATATGTACATGGAGGAGGAAAGGGATGAACTTATCAACCCCAAATGGTTGGACGATCCAAGTTTGAAGGCAGGTGAGGTGCAGTATCTGCCTATGCGGGAAATTGAATTCTGGCAAAGATGTATAGCGAAGTACCTGCATCCCATCAACCCAGACAAAACTATGGAAGCAAAGATAGCAGTGGATCTGAAGTCCATGAGAAACAATATTGCCTTTGCCTTCTTCATGATGAACGCTTTCTGGATGGTGATAATTTTTATGTTGCAACGTGTGAAGGACAGAATCAGCATACAAATCCCTAAGTATGGAGGCGGAACCCTGAGCATTGAACCTTTGGGCCTTATCTTCTTGAGCGTATTTGCTATCATCCTGCTATTGCAATTTGCGGCTATGTTGCGACATCGATACGGAACCCTGTTGCATATATTGGCTTCGACAGAGCTGAGGGTGAACAAGAAGAAATTCAATCAAAAGCAAGCTATTCGCGACATTGTGGAGTATGCCATGAAGATGCAAAAACTTACTGGGTTTGACGAGGACCTCACAGACCAAGACTACGAGTACATGAGCTCGTCAGAAAGTCGTCCCAATAGCATGCAACCCCCAGGCAATCTGTATGGCAACACCAACTACCTCTCGTCCCGCTCACTGGGTCTAGAGGATAGTGACACGCCAATTCAGCCTGCTAGTGACTCACCTTATGCACTGATGCTGGAGAATCAAGGCTTTCAAGAGTCGACACCAAAATCAGCTGGTGCAGCAGCTGCAGCCTCAGAAGAGACGCCAGCGAAAGAGGTCGCCGAAGGTGGAAAGAAGAAATCTTCCAAACTAGGCCGAAGCAAATCAACCCTGGTGGATAAAAACAATACCCTGAGGAGACAGTTTGAACGTAGATACAAGCGAATGCTTCGCAACCATTCGGCCGAAACTGGCCAGGATCCCGATTTTGATCCTTTCGTGAGTAGATCTCTGAGGGAGACGCGTCGTTCCTACAACAGAGAATCTATGGAGGATGTGGTAGCCAGATTCAACAATTTCAACAGGTGACCTCTGTCATCACACTTAAGTCTGCAAGAACTGCTGTGATGATTTGTTGGAGAAGAAAAGATACCCGAGCATTATCTGTCAAGAGCACTCATGCTGGTGTGCGAAAAAAAAACAACAACAAAAAACTCAAATTAATTCATAAATACATTTACTTTGTCAGAAGTCTACAGCTTTGCAGACATATTTACCTGTGTTATATAGTTAGTAGATAATGGTTTTGGCTTTTATTTTTTGTTCTTCAAATGAATAATCCGGTTTTGTACCGTCTTCCTAGAAAAATGGGCCAAATAGAGCAGCCACGATAGGATAGATTGAATACCTTTGATCAACTCATTATCTGATGTTGAAAAACATTCACACAGAGAACTCTTGAAGATCAACATTCTTAAATGACTATTCATGTTTTTCAAAATGGAATTATATTTAATGTTCAGTTTCATGAAGATCACAGCCAAGGTACCATTCATGGAAGACGCTAGATATGTATATGCTGATATAATTAAACAGACTAGTAAAGAGTCATGATTTTGGTATATCTTGCAGACGAAAGATCTGTCACTGCCCGCTGCCAATGACAATACGATTTATTTTCTGGCAATTTCAACCGGTATTCAAAGCAGAAATTTATTGTCTTGCAATTAGCGAGTAATGTTTTTTGAATGAGCTGAATGAGTATGCTGGGTACTCATTCTTGAGAGAAATAAAAAAGAATGAACAAAGGGGGGAATGGATTGAATGAATGAGACTCGCGATATAATTAATTGAAACTAGGAAACCTAGTTATACAAAACGAAATATGAACGAGTCATGATGTTGAAAAACAGTATCGTTTTGTATGACTCACAAAGCTGTGTTCAAAGTAAAGATGTTAGCTGGTCCTTCTCAACCAGCGTATACTATGTGGGTTTGACATACTGTGCAAAATGTTAAATAAAAGAACATTAAACTCCTTTTCAAAAGTGAAATTAAAATGTATATATATATATATATATATATATATAATACGCTCATAATTGCCAATGACCAATTTGAAAAATTGTTTATTCTAATCCTACGTTTTTGGCTGCAAGTTTTCAAAGGTTTTTGGAACTCGACTTTACTTCGATTAGGAAATTGTCTGGTGCTAAAACAGAAAATAAAATTCCATGATAGTCATGGAATGAAATTCATGAAATATGGAATTCATAAGTTTTGCAACAGAAGTTATACTGACATCAATTTTTTTTTTCAGCTTATGTTTTCTTTTAGTTTTTCAGTATGATTTGACATGATCAAAACTCCTACACTTTGCAAAGTACGGCTATTTCATATTCCTAGGTTTGTGGATGGTATTATAATGTCACGAATTTTCCATATTTCCAGACTGTTAACCTGTTGGATGTATTTCATGACAAAAAAGATACATATATATGTGTATTCAAAATGTATTTAAAATATTTGCCTACATTTTCTTCGAACAAGTGCCATTATATTTTTTTGAAGTATTGACGTATATCATGCCTTTTATTGCAATAAAAAAATGTGTTTATTATAGTAAATGTTGTCTTGTCTGTATGCATACCAAAACCCATTTTCTTATTGTACATTAATTTATCTCCAAATTCTGTGTAAAAATTAAATGGCATTTCACCACAGATTTATGTTTATTTTTTTTTTATATGGCCCTCTTATGATCTCTTGAAATGCTTTTCATGTAGAGACAAAATATTTTGCAACGTTCGGGGGTTGTGTTACGCGAATTAGATAGTTGTTCACAGTAACTATTTGCTAGCAGTTTTTGAGCTTATTTAGTGACTGTGAAACAGAAACATCATTGTGAAGTACTTTTCAGTGTTATGATAAAATGTCTCTTTACTCTTTCAGAATTTACTCTTTCAGAATATATAACTTTTTCTCGTAACTATATTAGTCTTCTGTTGTTTCATTGGTACAGTGATAGGCACAGGATGAAATTTCAAATGTGATCAAAATGTGAGACTACCTTAAAAGTTCTTGTCTTAATTGTACAATTATATGTCTGTTACTAGAACGCTAATGTAAGCAGTGGTCTCGTAACAGTTATACATAAGTTCTTTCTGAGAGGGGTAACCTCTCTATTCGGATGTCAAGAAAAAAATGTTGGGAAAGAAATTTAAGAATTTTTTTTTTTGAGGAGGGGAGGGGGAAGGAGGAAGGGGGGAGGGCAAATTTTAAGTGGCATAGTGTAATCTCTTGGGAACGATTTAACGGTCTAATTATGAACTAACAAGTGTTTACATGAGCTCCTCATTGTTCATTACTTGCTTCATGTACCATGTTTCTCGTCTTTGTCTCGCTAATATGCTGTTCTTATCTCTGTGAGTTATTTTTAAATAACGCCTTCTGTTTCTTGACCATGTATGTAGTAATTTATATTCAATGTTTCTTTTGTGTACAGTTATTTAATTCCTGGTGATTTTTCGTGTTCTTTGCTATTCGTTTCTTTGTTTTTTTTAAAATTTTTATTTTCGTCTTGTTTCACTTGTACCTGATTTTATTTCTAAGCAAGATTGGTGCCAATTTGAAATATATTTCACAATACAAAGGATAAACAAATTTCAGCAATAAGTTGATTATCTATGTTTCAATAACCCTCAAATCATGTGTGAAGAAGGAACTCTGTCTGTTTTTGGTTTGGGTTTTTTTTTTTTTTTACATTCACTGGGCAGTGAAATGAAACAGAGATTCTGTAGTTTTAAAATCAAGTTTATGACAAGTGTAGACCAACGACGATCATTCAACGTTGAGTGCTTTGTTTTTTTAAACTTTACTACAGACAGACAGAGAGAAAGTCAAAAGTTCCTACCATGACCTATAATGAGAAAGTTTGACAGAACATAAATGACCTTGCATACTTACCAGGGGCTTGATAAACGTCATAAACGGCACGTGTTCAAATTTACTTCAGTTGCTGTGCAATATATCTATATAAATATAGTTTTATCAAAAGAAGTTAGGACCAGTACATTTTCTGTAGCATACCTGACGGTAAATTACCGAGCATTGTTATCCAGATCTTTCATCTAAAGAGAAAAAACGTGAACGTTCAAAGTGCCATGGAACGATCCGTATATTTTGTGACATATTTACGTCAAACAGGATAGTGTTGCCAAATTGTGGCCCTATGCATGCTCCTCAAAATTTTTTATCTGTTTTCTCGGCTAGCTATAGAATTATTATTAATTATTTTGCCATGATTATTGTAGTATAAGGTGATATGATATGACATGACATGATATGAAACTATGTATGCGTATTATTGTTAACGTTATTTGTTACTTACATCACATTGCAAGATCGATTCATATATTTTTCAATAGGAGATACTTACTCTACTTTCAAGCAGACTGATTATAAAAATAAATAAAAAAAATGAAAAAAAAAAAAAAGCTGACAGCAACAAAAGTTTATTCCTTGATTTCTATGTACTTGATGTCGCTTTATCTTCTTCGGCTCGTCCTGCTGTTTGTTTGTTTGTTCAAGAGATGATCTATGGTGATGCAATGAACTTACAACTAGATATGGGTGATAACAATCAAATTTAGTTACACTAGTTGACCGTGGAAAACCGTTCTATCTTTAACATGCTAGAGACATTTTTGTCCTGCCTGTTTTATGTTTATGAAAGTTTCTTCTTTTCTCCTTCTCATCTTTCTTGTTTTCTCTTTCCTTTACTCTTTCTCCTTGTTTCCTCTTCTATCCTTCTATGCCTCTCTCTCCTTATTCTCTAGGTTGTTTTTTTCTTTGTCTCCCCCCCCCCCCCCCTTTCCCGTCTCTCTCTCTCTCTCTTTTTCTTCTGTGACTAGGTCATTCTTTCGATTGCCTTTTACCTTTTTCTTTGTCTTTCTCCTTCGGTCTTCATGTCATTTTGTCTCTCCAACTCCTTTCCTCACTCCCACATTTTTCTTCTTTATTCACCATACAGCTACCCATTAAAAAAATTATGAAGATATAAAAACACTGCGTCTGTCTTTCCGTATTGCTGCATCATTAAAACATGCAGGCACACAGAAATCTGTGATAAGGACAAATATGTTTTAACAAAGACGACCAAATAACCATTGTCAAAAATATTACTATATAGCTTAGGCATAAACGACTTCAAACATTGTTAGGACTCTCTCTCTCTCTCTCTCTTTCTCTCTCTCTCTTTGCATAAGATCTGCATGATGAATGTTGTTCGTCTTCTAGTGGGCTAAATAATTTTTTTCTCTTATTGACACAAAATATCGTTGCAGTCCGCGTTCTTGAAATCTGCAGTGCACCCTACCTCAGCTTTTGTTTTTCTTCTTCTTGTTGTTTTTGCTGCTTTAGCTTTGTTTTGTTTTATTGTTTTTGTTTATTTTAAAGCCTCATTTGACATTATTTCAATCATGAACAAAACACTGATCTGAGGGAAAAATTCTTTCACCTCAACCATTGAATGCCTAGGCCTTACATTAGAAAACGATGGCAACCCTCTGGGTTCTCAGCAGGGTTGAGGACGGGCAAGAGTAAAGACCAGCGTAATATGGTTAGGTTACAGAAATATCATAGAAGTCACTGGCCAGGGTGTTCTCAATCAATAGACATAATTATCGGTCCTTGATTCACCTTCCCAAAGAGGGAGAGGTGGGTAGTGATCGAACAATCGATTGCAATAATAGCCGGATCGTTAAGACAAAGGTAGAACTAATGGTTGAACCCGCGTTTGAGGATAATTAAATGAGGGTCCTTACTGGAACCTTATTTAAGCCTCGCGCAGGTTAAATAAGATCCATTGTGACTCCCGCGTAAACGCTGGGTAGTCGATGGTATTCGACGCAGGAAAGAAATGATCGTCCGGAACAGAGTCTAGAGTATGTTTACCTCTTTATGAAATATGGCTCGGCCACCCAGACACTCACTGTTATGATAACGGATTGAGTCGCCCTACTTGGTGTTATGTTACATGCGCTAAGGAAAGATCAGTCTCTTTACCAGCGTAATCCCTGTCGTTATACCCTTTGGCGCTTTAGCATAAGCAGATCTACCTTGATTTTTTGTTCGTTTTAAATCATTCATACGTTACTTGAATATTTAACAATTAAATTGCTAAAGTGAACTGAGGAATAAATTCACTCGCCCACAAACAAACTGTTAATACAACTGACATAGTAACAGATTAACCCACCGGGTTTGTAAATGTTCATCTTAAACGTTTTTGATCTAATCAGACCAAAATTGACTTTAATGCAATACTTATTGCGCTTTGTTTCTTTCAAAAAGTTAACAATTATTTTACGGCTGAAACTTAAATTTAAGTTGAAGGAATGAAAAAAAAATGTCCGACATCAGACCTAATAAGACTGTCTTCATACTACAATTAATTTTTACCCTTCAATAAATTCTTCATTGTCGACCTTGCTACAGAAAAAAATTATGTTGGATGGTTCTTGTTGCTCTGTTCATTGATGTTGGTGAGAACAGAGAAATGGGGTGGGGATGAGGACAAGGGGATTATGTGTGTGTGTGTGTGTGTGTGTGTGTGCGTGTGTGTGTGTGTGTGTGCGTGTGATTGGGGGGAGCAATGAGAAAAAGAAACTGGTGTGTATAGGGGGGACGGGGGACAGGGAGGGGGTGAGGGCGGGCATCTGTTTTAGAAGAAAGGTTCAAGGTCAAAGGAGTAAGAATCAGAAAGGAAGCAGAGGATAAAACTCAGGCTGGGTAGAAGACAAAAAGGAGAGACATCTTGACATTAGACATTAGCGATCAATCAGCCTATCGGTTATTTCTAAGCTTTAAGAACATGAATATTTTGCCTCACAGCGCTCTTGGTAAAGTATTTTTCTCATTCGACGTCCAGGGACATACGTTTGCCTTAAATCTTGCATGGAAAAAAAAAAAAAAAACCCTCGGTGCTTCAGAATTATCACTGAACATTCTTGTACTACCTGGAGAAATCTTAATAAATGTCCCCTGCCAGAGAGATACTTGCAGCAATCGACGGTCACCCGTCACCTCAAGACGGGCTGGCGCAGATAATCTTATATTTGTGTGTGACATAAGAGATACAGTGGGGAGCACTGGCTATGATTTGTTTGTCTTGTACACATTGATTCCTCCGAGAGTCAAGTACATTTGTTTAATTTGGTCCTCTTATGTAATGCTTCCTTCGCCCTGGAGATTAGAATTCTGATTCAGACATTACGAGGGATCTCTGTATATCAAGTGTTTATGAGATAGATACCGCTCAGGGACAAGGAAAGACAAGAATGTTGAAAGGATAATGAGAGTGGAAAGTGGAAATCAAGAAAGTGAAACCACTATATATGTTTCAATGCCACATTGGTTTCTGTAATCCATACACTGTAGTTTAATTTTTGCTCCATTTCCTCATCACTGTTAGTTCAATTTCATTAGTATTTCTAAAGATGACTAATCTTCTTTACTGGTAAAGGCCAGAAATCCTATCGGAAGAGGACTACTTTCGATGTTGCCATTGTTAAATAATGCCTGACGGAACTGTTTCGTTAATACGTTCATTGTTATTCAACACCAGCGTTATTGGCGTCTTCTCGTTCCCCATATCGGTTTCCATTTATGTCCTAATCCTACTGTTTCCTTTTCCTCACAGCGAAATCCTAGCATGTTAAAGCCAAACTAAGGAAATGTCATTGTAGTCCTCCTAAATAACAACCCTTCGCCCTCGATTCAACCCTCACAAGTTCCCCTCCCCCTCTCTCCCCCCCCCCCCCCAACCGTATTGCTGGACAAGTTCAAAGACTGCAGTGGACAGTTGATTGACAAAGAAAGCTCTGCCCTACAGCAAAGACGCTAACAGAACGAAACTGAATATTCCAACAGTAAGGTTTAATCCTTCACGAAAACCGACCGAGTGGACCCAGGCTTTTTAAATTTTGCTGGTTGAGTGATAGCCTACAGATCGGAAATCGCTGATCAGAAGAGAAGTGGATCTCTAGGAAACTTCGAAAAATACAGATTTGTTAATGTCATCAAGGAACGAATATTTCAGTTCTCTTCAAGGATGAAATGATACATATTTTCACTTTTCTCAGCTCAGAGAGACCGGCCATTTCTCAAAAGTGAACACAATAGTGTTGGTTTCTTTGCTTGTTTGTTTGTGTGTGTGTGCATGTGTGTAAAGGAGAAAGAGAGAAGAGGGTGGGGTTGGGGGGGGGGGGAGAATAATGATGTCATAGGCTTACTTTAGCTATTCTATACTATAAAAATAAATGTGGTATCCAACAGAAAACATCGGGGACGCAGTGGCTCTGTGGTATGGTTCTGCTCACGGAGGAAACGGGCCGGGATCGACTCGCGGGTCCTGCATCGGGGGATGGAAGGACACAAAGATTGAAAATCCCCATTTTTTCAGTGACTCAACGGTCCCTGGCTTCCAGTGGGCAGGGAAGCCTGACGTCTAGCGTTCTCGGATAAGGGCGAATATATTTCGGAGGTCCCGTGTGTACGTTACGCACGTTAAAGAACCCTTGGCAGTTCAAAATCGATGAAAGAGTAGACTGCATGCCGCTGTCCGGGCAAAATGTCCAAATTCTAAATTTCTGCTCACAAAATTTCTCTGCAGAAATTAGCAACTTCTAAAAGCCGAGATAATCCTACTTTCTTAGGATTGAAAGACTTAAGAAAAACAAACAAACAGAAAACATTGTCCTCTACGTTTCAGTATAAAGAATGATACGCTCGTCCAAAGTTCACAAAATATGGAGCATCTTCAGCATGCACAGGAGTGGATACTTTTAATGGTATCTGCCCCTTTGAAACAAGATGAACGATATCATATTACAGATGTTGAACTTTCCATTGTTCTTTAGAGAACAAATAAATACTGTGGAGACTGGATGGAGAAAACAAGAAAGAGTCTTAATCTGTTGAAACTTCTCTTGCTGATGAATGCTGAATATCTTTGCTGTTAAACGCATTATTTATGGTTGGGACCGAAATAGCGTAAATCTCGGGACAATAAAAAAACATCCGTAGTGACTTGATATAACATCTTATTAAATCACTATTTAGATATCTCAATGAATATTGGAATATCGACATTTCATATATGACGCCATATGGTGTTTCCGATCTCATAAAATGCAAGTATTTTTAGAGGAACTGTTACAGAAACTGGAGGTAAGTACGTTATGGAGATATTGAGTTATAAAAGACAGTGATCTGGTGTGATCTACATTAGCACAAAAGATATCACATGATTTCATCAATAATCAGTGTCAGGGATCTCCATCATAGAATACATTCTTCGTCGTTGAACATTAAGCTGCTAACTTCTGTACAACTGAAAAGAGGAGCAATGAACATGTATTTAACATTAGAGTCTTCTTGCTGTATGCTTTGTTTGTGATAAGGCCTTGAAACAGTTAAGGAAACAATGTATTCCTTGGTCTTTTTTTCTCCGTATCCTCTGTCTTTTATTCCCTACAAAATATAATTGAGGGACGCTCTAGGAGGTTATCACATCATTCTGTTACAGACTAATGTTTAACATCTCCATCGTGCAACATATCAGTGTAGCTGAGCCTGAAGAGACCTATATGTTGCTCACAGCGAAAAGAATTGATGATTTTACTTATTTTACAATGGCAACACAAATGTTTAAAATCATACTGAATTTTCCCTAAGTTTGTATATTTCATATATTTCGTTTACTTTTTCAAATACACAGAACAGAATCTTGAACTGAATACATGGATGGTGATGGTGGTAGTGGTGGTTGGGGGGCGGGGGGGGGGGGTGTGTTAGGATTGTCAGTCGTAATGGATCTGCGAACATTTATCTAAACTGCTAAGGCCCTAAATAGTATATTATATTGTGATCAGTACGATATCTCGGTCGTTAAATTATTCGTTATGACTGTGCCCTAAGAATATGGATAATATTGTTTACAGTTAAAATAAATGCCAATGGTTAACTTTAAAATCGCCTCTGGGGATAAAAAGTAGGCCTAATCATTCATTATTATTGTTCCTAGATCTTAGTGTGTTTTGTCCCTTCACTGTTCTTTCCTTTTTTTTTCTTTTTTTATTTAAGTAACAGAATCTTAGCCGGATCATAGATATCTGACTGTATATCCACAGAGATTCCGGTCTTCTTCAGACGAAGGAGTTATGTTCTTGACTATAGAAGCATAGAAGAGCTGTCACGTTATTCCGTTGCTAGCCAGTGTTAAATATGTACGTCGTTAAACCCGATCTCAATGCTGTGTGCTCAGACTGTAGTTGACAGGTCGCTATTGTCCAGTTAAGCACTTGCTAGATATTGACAACCGCCATATGGAGCGGATAAGTCAAGTTAATAGCTGGTCCAAATACTTGGAAAGTGTCAGCCAGTTATCGGGTCAGCCCTTGTTTTGTTACGACATCCTGATTTTTCCAGCTCTTTAACTGGCTTTCATGCAGAGGATTGTATGCCATAATCCGCTCTGTTTTTCATATCACTTATCTGTCATCATTACAGCTATGGAGAAACTTTCTTCCCAGTCACTCATCGATGTCACGACTGACATACATACACAAAGACAACCGGAAACACACACACACGAGCACAAAGACAGACAGGCAGACAAACTTTTTGACAGACAGGAGACAGACCGCTCGATAGATAAATAACTAAACAGAGAGACAATCCAACAAACAGACAGATAGATAGATAGATAGATAGATAGATAGATAGATAGATAGATAGATAGATAGATAAATAGATAGATAGA
>JBCEWB010862368.1:0-15951 GCA_039654565.1 Peronia peronii
CATCAGCACGATCATGGCTATATTGTGCCAAACACGGTAAGATACGTTTACACGTCAAGAAGAAGAGAGGAAAGAGAACGGGACAGGAGATAGGAGCATGGAGAGAGAGAGAGAGAGAGAGAGAAGAGATGTCACCCCCTGGAATGTCGAAGATGGCAGTCCACGGGAGATATCCCACCGTTGGCAGGCTTTCACCGTCTGCAGGTGGGAGCAAAGAAGCTATCAGGTTGATGGACTGGTCACAATTCGAATTTTCATAGTAGTAGTCATGGACTTATCACACAGCTACTGGAAGCTTTTGGATACTCAGAACACACTGCGATTATGCATCATTCTTAATTAACTCATCTGCGACAGAAAAAAGCAGAACAGTTACCTCACCAAATCTTACTTCTCGTCTCTCAAAATGGCCCAACCTACCTTGAAGTTTGGTCTATCGTCACAGGTGATGCTTAGAATGCAATGCCAGGACAAAGCACAGCATTTCATCAGGTTAATGGGGCCTAGTGGACCAGGGTTTCACCATCTCTTGATACAATATAACAGTTTAATTATCGGAGATCATGGGTCATGTGAATGCATAGTGTTTAAGACTAGTGCATGATAACAGACATGTCAGCTACTCAGTCTTGGAGGAATGCGCAGAATTTCAGTGAAATAATATTGTACACATCTACCAGCTGCAGAATTGACGACAACTTCATATTATGTTCTACGAGTAATTCACAGTCGGGGTTTCCGACTTCAGATATTTTGTTATGTGCTTTGAATTCTCCGTATCTGCAGTTATTTGTCTTGTAAGACACAGAAATAGCCCAATTCGTTCGGCAGTCTGATTCAAACTTTCATGGCAGCTTATACCGATGTCTTCAATCTTAGCTACCTCTTCTTTGCACCTTCTTTCGTTTTTGTATGCATATTCGAATAATAGATGATCTTTATACCTCCCCACGCGGATATGTCTTCTGATATCTTGTGGTCTTTCCGCAGTTGTTTCGAACCCGAGCTCATAGTCCTTTCCACCTCACTAGCTTTTTATATGGATTTCTAATAAAATGATGATAAGGCGATCTTCATACTTTTTTCATTGGGATACTACTTCTATCTTGTAGTCCTACAATAAGCTTTGATAGTTGATGTTTGTGATCAAATACTAAGAATTCTTCCTCATTTATGAGTAATTTGACATGCAATGGAAAACAGGGAAAGAGAGAGATAGATAGAGAGAAACATATGTAATTTGATCTCTTTCTCTCTCATTCTCAGGGACGGCTCTTCCTCAGTCTGTCTTTTTTCTGTTCCCCCATTCCCCCCCCCCCCCGCCCCCCCCAACCAATCACCTGTCTTTTTTTTTTTAACCTCTCTCCCGGAAACACACATACCTACACAAGCACAAACACACACGAGCGCCACGCGCGCGCACACACATACATACACACCCGCATCCACACATGTGTGCGCGCACATTTGTGTTCTTATACACAGCCATAAAGAAACTGATAATGCAAAACATTCATTAAGGATCTTCATTGAAGCAGTAGAAAGTTCTCCCGAAAAGAGAATCCTTAAAGTTACAGATCACCCTTATTTGAAACCTATATTATTGTCCTGTCCCGAAGCACATTATTGATTCCAAATACCATATAAATATCCATCGCTCCGTCGGTATCTTTCCAGTGATCTTGAACCACCATTTTACATCCACGGAAGAGAAAAGAAGGGACTATGATTTCAATTCAAATGTAAAAATTCAACAAAGAAAAGACAATTTTGCACGTTATGGCTAATCCACTCCTCCCAAAGAGAGATGATTCCATCCATTATGGCAGCGGTGCGGGACACAGTTTGTGACATCACGTTATCTGATTGATACATTATAGGAGTAATTTGTGAGCCGCTTTAAGGAAGAATCACCGACAATGTAGAAGTGGTGTCAACAGATATTAACGAAGCCCAGTGTATTTTAGTCGGCATGTATACATTGCATCTTTCAGTCTTAAGAATAGGATTTTCTTGACTTTTAAATGGCTTTTAATTTGCTGAGATGGATTTTTTTTTCCGGATGTCTGGGAAATTCTGAAAATTTTGCCCCTGACAGCGGGGTCTCTGAATCAAAATTTTCTTCTGATATTCAACTACCATAAGGATTCTTTGATGTGCATAATATACAACGGAATGTCTGAAATATTTTAGCCCTTAACAAAGAAGACTATGCGTCGGACTTTCCTAACCAAGAATCCAGCGGACCGTTGAGTCACCGACAGAAAAATACTAGACTTCAGTATTTCCGACTCCGGCGATACGATTCGAACCGGTGACACTTTCATCGGGAGGCAAAAGCTCAATCTGTCGACCACGGCACTCCCAGACGTGTAGATTTTATCTGTTCAACATTTTATTTATTGAGATCCATTTCCTTTGAAATAAAAAAAAAAGGGGGGGGGGGGGTTATTGTCTAAAATAGACCCACACTTCCTATTTTGACAGACAGCTAATTCCCACTCTGTAGGAAGCTGGGTGGTGTGATCTTTGAGAAAGATTGTACACCGGTTCTTCCTTTTTCTTTTTTTCTTTCGTGTTTTTTTTAAACTGACAACTGGGATATGAGGCTTGTCTGATTAAATAGTTTTTTTTTGTTTTTTTTAAACTTGGATAAGATCTAATTCCTAGGGTTTACTAATTATGGGTTTGATAGTTGAATGAAATATTAACTAGTTCTTGCGCAACACAAGTGTGGCAATCTGTCTGGTTCACCAACGTGTCTTCCTGGGCCGACCTCTGCTGTCTGCTTTCAAAAGAAGCGCAATCAGGGATAAGGGGGGAAAGGGTGGGGAGGGAAAAAGGACCGAGGTTGGGGTAGGGGAGGGGAGAAGCAAAATTTGGTGAAATTCTGGTTTATCCAATCATTCGTAAAGATCAGTCAGGCTGTAAATTAAATGATGTTTCCAATAAGTAACATTGAAACTAATGTGGAGAATTTAGGCAAATAGGAAATCAAGACTCGAGGACGAGGTTGGATTGAGGAGAAATTAAAAGTGGTGGTATTGATGGTGGTGAAGTAGTAGGGTTAAAAGACGATGAAGAAGAGAAGGGAAAAGCAGGAAGGAGAGAAGGGGGAGAAATGGAGAGGAGGAAGTGAAGGAAAAAAAATGATGAAAAATGCGGACGAAGATTCATAAAAGTCCAGTAGAAGTGTTAGGGAGACACCTGCTATCAACCCCCCTCCCCTCCCTTTTTTTTTTTTTTACCTCTGTTCCTGGATAATATAGGTCTTGGGTTTTTGTTTAACGATGCATTCACGTGATTACGGCTGCATTGCGGCAACGTTGATAGGGTAGTAATGGCGGGAATGTATGTTTGCGTTGTTGTATTTGTGAATGTGTTTATGCACACGGGTGAAGACATACGTTTAAGAGAAAACATACACATTATTACTGTGGCGTGTTTATAGTCTCATCACTGTGTATAACTTTCGTTCAGTTGACTTTGTGAATTATTGAGCGAGTTTAAGGAAGAAAAGGAGCAAGTGAGAGCAAAACTCCGGCTTAGGTGGAGAAAAAGAAAAGAAGGGGAAGGGGAGGGGGTGGAGGTGGAGACCGTGACATAAAAAGATTCTGCTGCGAAAGGTAAGACTGGCTAGCGTACAAAGTCAAGGATTCATAGAAATGCGTTCGCTTGTAGACCACTGCGTGTGGCGTCACGAACTCGGAAGTATTTTATCTTCCATTTTGCATTTCAACCAAGTTACCGTGAAGTTGAATTGCTCTGCTGTGTAGATTTAGATCTAGAAGCTGGTCTCTCACACCAGGTTTGCCACAAGGTCAGCAAACGTAACGTGTGTCAATAATAATTTGCTGTTATCACTCTACAGCGACGCACTGATGTTGTAATAGATCCCTGATATTAATTTTTGCTACATATCTGGACTTCGAAGTTGTATTCAAACAATTTTCCGCTTCAGCCATTGTTGTCATAGTAATCACACTCAAAATGGCGGACTGTGTGTTAATAATAACTTTAAAGTGTATTTCTATAGATACTGAAACGATGAAAGACAGAGAATGAGTGAGTGAGAGAGAGAGAGAGAGAGAGAGAGAGAGAGAGGTGAGAGACAGAAAGAGAAACGCACCCAACAAGAGAGCAATATAAACATAATTTAATCTGTTAAAAACCGATGCAGAGAGATAGATAGGCCAAAGGATGATAGTTACATAGACAGACAAACAAACATAGACAGACAGATAGACAGACAAACAGACAGATAGATAGAAAAACAGATGAACAGAAAGGAATAGATGAAAAGACAGACGGAGAATATGAGAGAGAGAGAGAGAGAGAGAGAAAGAGAGAGAAAGCATATAAAGAGGCCCCTAGTTATAGTCTTAAAAATTAGGTCTTAAGATAAAGAGATAACTGAGAAAAATGGGAAATTTCCTGTCTAAGACAGGTCATTGTGATCAGACAGTGCCCTTTTAATCCCAGATTTGAATGGGCAAATCGAGTACTCTCCTCAGCTCTTATCAGAAAACGATCATGGAAATAAGATGAGGTATATTGTTAGAGATGAAGGACGTGTAGGAATCGTTGGCTGGCTTCAGAATGATGGAGGTTGTTTACATGTAGTATGGTTTATATCAGTCTAGGATTTTTGACGTGGTATTATCAGACTGATGATTAAAGGGTAAATTTCTCTACCTATAATTTTTGCCGGCATCACACGATATTTTGGCATAACAAACATCGTTTAAAGGGCTCGGTGTGCATGAAGATCGCATGCTCACAGAAAAATTAATGGCCAATGCTCGTAATGTAATTTCACCAGTTGGGCAGTTTATGCGAGCCCTTTGAAAATGATATGCGGTTATACTCGTGAGGCAGTTTACTGCCAGAAACAACTACATCTGTTCTTCTGAAATAGATGTTTACTCTAGTACACTGATTCTTAATCAGAGTTCGATCGAACCGCAAAGGTTGAGTGGGTCAGTTTCAGAGGCACGGCCGAGATCAAGATACACACTGTGTATAGCTATGTTTTGACTTTGAGAAAAATCGTATTTTTATTCCCAGTTACAAAGGGTTCGGTTAATGCATGTATGAAACTTTCAAGGGTCATTACCTCCAACAAAGTTAAATACCACTGCTCTAAATCTATAAGACAGTTTTATGAAGCCAAATAGAACTTGTATAGTATGAAATGACAAGGGAATAAGATTGTTTAATCTGTCGTAATGAAAAAGTTCATTTTTCGACTCTTTATGATCCAGCTAATATGCTCTCGAGTCAGTGTAGACTACTCTGTATCTCAGCTGCAGTAGCAAAGACACTATAGCAAAGACGCACTCGCAATCAAGCCGAACTGTCGATTCGACTCGATGACCCTGAACTTTTAGCTTAGAGTAAAAGTGGGAAAATCGTTGAGTTGATCAAGCCAAAGGTTCGCGTTGACTGCGATCTGGTTCTGCCTGATACTTCTTCTTCAAGCCAAGCTAAAGCGGATCCAGTCACTTGTCTCCCCACCCGACTGTTGTCTGAAGATGTGTTGTCTGGTGACGTAGATCTAGATCTAGGTCTAGTTTACCATGTTGTAAAGTGCGTCAAGCCGAATTGACAAGTATAACTGCGCATGAGTGGGGAAAGCCATCAAGTCGAATTAACGCGCCAAACCAATGTTTTGGTTTGATGATGAATGGGCATAGTCATAGCGTGAAACAGTGGTAGCCAACTACAGTACTGGAATCAGATAAATAGAGTTCATAAAAATCCCTGGAAATCCCATTGATCCATGACCTTGGCCTTGCCTCGACCGTAAAGTTTTGGTTTGACCCTGTTACAGTGGGTAGGAAATGTATGACTAAAACGCTTGGCCATGAGTGACAGACTCATAGAGTATTGAACCTAGATGCCCCCCAAAACATGATAGTAATGAATAGTGTTAATAATGTAATTACGTAGGAAAACGTCTGGCATATTTCCGCGTTGGGATTTTCCCGAAATCTTGTGTTCTACTCTTGAAGCAGAGAATGTAAAGAAAAAGGCAAAGAAACAACGGCAATGTCGAAATATTACTGTGATTATTTTGAACAACGATGTAGGCTGGTCCTTTACCACAGCTGTCATTCTTGATGGTTTCTGGCTGGCTACATATCATGAAATCTTTTTTGAAGCAACAGTTTGTGAAAATTTGGACTTTTCTGCACCGTGCCTTAGTGATTCCCCCGAGTGCTTGGTCATAGAGTAACCTTGAGTTCATATTCAAGTTGAGTAGTCTTAATTAGGCGTGTTTGTAGATGTTTCATATCATCCACAATTTCTGTAGCTGATTAAAAGTAACACAGGCTTTTACTGCTCCTGGTCTGATGTTCGCTTCACTTCCTTTTTTTTGTTCATCATTTGCCTTTGCTAAGTTTGCAAAGTGCTCTACTTTCCTTTAACATTTGATTCATTGGATCTCTGGTATTTGTTTTCACTTTGAGAATTTTTTTTCTTGAATCAGCACATAAATAAATCAATAATAAATTTGGTAGTGCGGTCAGATTCTTCCATTTTTGTTTCATTTGGCTATGCGTTCGTGATAAAAAAAAAACAAAACCAAACCAAAAAGCCAAATCATCTGCATAGTTAAGAAAATAAAACTGTATTCACAAGATTACTTGTACTCCTGGTTTCTTCCTGCTGTTAAGTCCTTCATGATCCAGTCTATAGCAATGATGAAAAGGAACAGTCATTAAAATAAACCTTATTAACTGATGAAAACGGAGAAACTTGTGGTTTACCCCTTATATACACCTAACTAAATTGGCATTTTATTCTGAGATGCCATTTCTCCGTGTCAGCTTCTATAGGACAACTCTCTCCAAACTACCAAATGTTTTTAACCCCAATTATGTCAACTGAATACTGTGTTATTATCTCCACAAAAATATTTATTTCTGTATGTGAAATGACGGATTAAACTGAAATGGCAATATAAACTAAGAAGATTGTTACTGACATGTCCATTGTTTGGAAAGTAATTCAAATGCAAAGGAGGCCTACATTGAGTTAGCCCTTGAGCAGATTGATCCCTTGATGCTTTCAGAGTTATTAAAGTCAGTGAAAGTTGCCACACATGGTGACCTACATTCAATTGACTGTCCATTAGTATTGTTCTCAAAATTGCTGTTTTGGTCTGTGCTTGAGTCTACTTTTCTACAGACTGTTGTTCATTTCTGGGGGTTTCACCAAACTTTGGCCTTAATCTCTCCAAGAATAATCTTGCCAAATGCTTTACTATGTATGGAGAAGAGTGTATTTCCTATTTAGTGGTTGCAGTCGCTCAAATCACCTTTCAGAGGATATTAAGTAAAATGCATTTCTTTTCAACCCTCAGGGACTTTCTCTTTAGGTCATATTAATTTGGAATACATGTAGATCGTGCAGTATCTCTCCTGTCGCTGACATATCAAAGACCTGACAGATTTTGAAATTTCATTCCTAAGTGATCAACTCTCTTCTCCCCGGTGAGATATCTGGGAAATTATCAACAGATCTGATCGGTTCAGTTTGATTTAAAGGGTTAATTCCATCTCTTTAGCTTTTTTGGCTTCTTGCTGAAAACAATTTGGTAGCTTTGATTTTTATTGGCATCACTAGTTTAGTAGATTTTCGTGGCAGGAGATTGTAGATCTATGTGTTTTTATATATTTTTTGTGTTCCACTTGCTTTTGCTTGCTTTGTCTTCTTCGCTATCTCCATCTAAACGTTTTTGGTGCCCGTGAATATGATACTTGTTTGCCAATTGGATGCTACATTATATGCCTTTTATGCAACTGATCTGTCTTATTTGATTTTGAAGTTATTGACTGGTGTTTTCCGTTCAATGTGCCGTTTTGTTAATTTGTTTGTCTGTTTTTTCTTTGTTTGTCTGTGTTTGGCTGAAGGATGCAGGAGTGATTTGGCCGAATTTATCGTGCAATTTTTGTAGTATTTTACATTTTATTTTGCTGGCATAGTGATAATGCTTATTCTTAATAATATGTGCGTGTACATTGTTATCCACAGCTGGGCTTATTCTTTCTTTATTACGTTAGAGAAGATAAAAACAGACAGGTGTAATGAAGTAATTATAAAAAATAGATATAATTTATGCACCCAGAAGCTACTGACAATTTAATTTTATACAGCTATTCGCTTCAGAATTTATCATGAGCTAATAACTAACAAATAGATATCTATATCTCTATGTATCATATCTATTTTCTCCCAGTTATAACGGATTGCCACAAAGATACCAATCTTCTGATTTCCGTCTATTATCTTTTAGCACAGGCTGTATTACCTTTTAATGTCGCTATGTTACGATGCTCTACAAATTTCCAGCCCATCCTTTGTTGTTATTTTTCCTCATACCCTATTTGTGAAAAAGTACATAGTTTCTCCCTACATTTTTATCAAAATGGAACCAGATTTTCTGTCTTTTCATAAAAATGGAATGGCCCTCTTTCTTAGAAGTGAAAATTACCATTGTTCTTGAAAACAGGCGCAGAGCGAAGTCATTACATCTTCAGGAAGACGACTTATAGAGACGTTTCCTGTCGCACAAAAGCAAGAAAAATGCGAGTTCCACTGGGGTCGTGAACTAAAATCGATGTGCCGTTAATTCCCTGCTGTGCACGGCTTCCAATTAGTGAATTATTTAGGACATATTTGATTCTAGAGAAATGAGAGAATAGAATGAAAGAGAAAAGACCTTTTCAAAGCGACATTATGAGGATACGAGAAAGAAACGGAGCTAGAGACAAGAAGAATGAAACCCAAAGACATAATGGTTCCTTTCTTGAGAGAGCTTTAGGTATTAATAGGCACGAAACAATGTGCATTGTAAATGATTTTAAATATCTATCAAAAGAGAAAATTCAAAAAATAAAAAAGTAGGCCTCATGGTGAATATAATGTAGCAAAACTAGAGCTGTTGTGTAGTTAGCGAGATGTGAGATATGGTAAAGAAGTTTCAATTTTATGTTTATTTGTCATAAATAAATCTGTCTATTATATGTGCGAATTATGTATTCTTGTTCACTTTATTCAGCCAGAGGTTTTGACATTCATGACAAAAAGCTGACATAACAAAACTGCGTATAACTTTATGATGTTTTTCCAGTTGAGTCGGCTTGGAGATTGACAAAAGACTTGTCATCGATTATGCAAGAATCTTTTATCGACAATCTGACTACTTTGTGGCAGTGGCACTTGTATGAGTAGTAAATAATTTTTTAAAATCAAGTTTGGAAAATCAATTAACGTTGACTTCCTGCATAATTCCTGAACTAGTTGTGCGCAGTATTTTGTTTTAAATAAGCTGATTGTTCCTAAACGTCTTCAGAATGCTACAATAACCTACTTTTTTCCTTATTATGCTGATTTGACGTGACAGGATATTTGTAATGGGTCTCGTTTCACGTTTATCGATTTTGCTAATGGCAGTCAAAGTAGTTAGCCTTGACAGTGGTGAAAAAATAGCTGCAAAGTTGATTATTCACGGGAGAGCATTCGCTCAAAACTGGCCCATCCACCCGACTTCCCTGTTCTCCCATATTCTCATTTTTTTTTCTCTTTCTTTTTATGAGCGTCTGTGGATTAAAGAAAGTGTTTGTCGTTTGTTCAGTTCTATGGCAGTGTGATTAGCCGACAGAAAAAGTCCATTAACTTTCCATAGTCGGGCACAAGTTATTAAGGACATTGAAGAGAGACAAATTTGCGAACTGGTAGACGCAGAGTGCCCAGTGTCAGGGCGTCAGAAGTGGACAATAATACCAGGAAGGAAAAAAATAGTTTGCTCCTCTTTTTCCGTACCGTTCGGAAGCCGACGTTTCAGTGAAGAAGGACGTAATTTGGATTAAAATCTGACATGGGTCAGAATTCGCAAAAATAAGCAAAGGCGACATTTCAGTAACTGTTGAAAGAGCTGCTGTTGAGAACGCATAACTGATATTTGTAACATTCGTGTAAAACAAAAACAAAACAAAACAAAACTATAATTGTGAAAAAAATGTCATGATCAGGAAGAAAATACATTTCCCTGATACGCCGAATTTTTTTTTCGTGTTTCAAGTAATAAGAGTAAAACGGATTCGTTCTTTCTTTACAATGCTTGTATTAGATTATCTCATCTCTTTGGCAAAGGGAAGTAACCTAGATGCCTGAAAAAAAAAACGGCTCATGGCAAGATCACGACATCTTTTGTCTTTGTTTCTTTGTTTGTTTGTTTCTTTCTCTCTCTCTCTTTCTTTCATTTAATGGCTCGATGTCAGTTTGTTCTAAGGGTGAAACATTTGTTATATCCTAGAACGGTGTAATGTGCTGTCTTGAAAACTCGGTGATCTAGATAGCATATCGGTGCCTGTTCCTCGAGACGAAATCCAGTGCTATGCTCTTTCGGCCCGGGATTCCTATTACTGCAAAGTTTAAATGATGCCTACATGACTCAGATTGGGATCCATGTTTCCTCCACCATCATTTCTTGTTATTGTTTCCATGAGAAATCAAAGTGCTTGGGAGTGCCACGCAAGAGACAGCTCTGTAGCTCTCAGTCTTGTCCTGCTGATAGCAATGTCATGACAGCCAGAAGGGTCTATTCTTTGGCACTGCCAAGCCAGGCCTTGCATGATCTGCTTTGTGTTTATCTTCTGTTGTGTTCTGGAGCATGATTTTAGAAAAAAAAAAAGGACTCTTCCATTGGCGCCTTAATATTTTTGTTCTTGTATTTCAAAGATCTTACATATTGTGTTTTCTGTATTCAAAGCAATAGATGTAGTTATAATAGTCACTAAACGGACGTACTTTTTGTTTGTTTGTTTCGTTTGAAATGAGCTCATGTCTTTCTAGAAATGAGAGGAAATTCGAGTTATGTCTTTACTCAGTGGCGGGAGACAGTTTTAGCCCCATTGTGTCAGTTTTTGAGACGAAATTAAATACACATAAACAATGTGCCCACTTCTCAGATTGTGGTATAACCAGTATTTGATATTTCTCGTAGCGTGATCCACGTAATTTGTAAGGAAGAACAACGGCGCGGACAAACTAATACCTCTCCTTTTTGTGAATGATAATGGGCGCCCTTTGTCTGCCACGTTAATTTAGCTCTCTAGAAATGAAGAAGGGAGATAAACCAGTCATGTTCCTGTTCGAAGAGGAAAGACAAATCGATGAAAACCTCCTGTCTAGTGGAATGCACACGTATGAGTGTATGAAAAGAGAGAACATACCTTCAGATCAAGAAATTTGTCGTTGATGCGAGGGGGCGGTGAAAGAGGGCAGTGGTAGAAAAATAGAGATTCAGACTGAAAGTAGATTCCGAAAGATGCTGAAGTACTTTTTTTTTCCAGAGCGAATTAAACAGTGCCTTGCTTCTTTTAGCAATAGATAAATTAATAAGTAAGTAATTAATTAATTGATCAATTAATATTAAATAAATAGATAAAGAATTAATAATAAAAACAAAGAAACAAATACATGAATAGGTGAGTAGATATATAAATTTACTAAAATGAGAGAATAATTAAATAACACAAATAGATAAATTAATAAATGCACAAATTAATAAATAAATAATAAATAGATAAATGAATAGATAATAATAAAAAATGCAAACAAACACACAAACAGATAAAGAAAGGAAAAAGGAAAGAAAGAAAGAAAGAAAAAAACAAAGAGTCTAATGATTTCTGTGCTCTTCCCTCTCCCTCATCGAACAATGTCAAAAGATTAGCGGAGAAAAGGTGAGTGTCATGCCATTTTGTCCGCCACAGCCGATTAAATGCATGTAGAATTTTGAGAAATATTTATATATATATGATTTTTGCCAACATGCCCAGCAGGGACGCAGTGATATAAATTTAAGATGACCATATTTTCTTTTTTTTTTTTTTTTTTAGAGTGTCTTCTGTCCTAACTTGGTTGAGTTGCATAAATGGCTATATTTTTATGCTCTCTCTCTCTCTCTCTTTCTCTTTCTCTCTCTCTCTCTCTCTCCCAGATGTTATGCTCATGGGTGAATTACCTGTGTGCGGTTGACTTTTCAGTGTCTGAATCAGTGCATCTGGAAAGTTTACAAGTCTCAGGTTTTTTGTTGTTGTTGTTGTTTTAGATTTAATTTTATCACTACATAGCAAGTGCAAATATAATTCCACAGCGGGCCAGAGACTTTGGGGACTGGATCTGGATTAGATTTTAAAGAACATCAGAGTGTTTTTTTTTTTTTCTTGAGCTTGTAGAAATGCAATTTTTTTTTTACGCTTTACACCTCCTTTGGCATTCACTTGTATGTCTATGTGCGCATGTCTTATGTTTGTTTGTATCTGTGTATGTGTTTTTTTTTAACTCCTAGAGTGTCAGTATATACCATTGCACGCGATAACCACCTGCACGAGGTTGAAAGGCGTAATTTAAGACGCATACCGTTAGGGCCGGGACAAGAATGGGAAACGTACATTGGAATAAAAAAAAAGAAAAAGATATTTCAGGCAAGAGTACTATGTGAGATAAGCTCACTGATAAAAAAAAGAAAAAAAAACAACTCAACTTTGTATAACGTGTCGCGCACTGTATGAAGAGAGCAGGGGAGGTTGCACGGGGTGGTCTCTTGACACTTATCATTCATAATAATGGTTGAATCAGTCGCTCGGAGAAAACTTGTTTCTCTGGCTGCTGTCATAATTGACAGAAAAGAAACTGGGTGCAATAACGCTGAGTGATTGAAGAAAAAAAAAGCGCTTAATAGAACGGTTACGTAATTCCCAGGATGATGTTTTTGTGTAATGATATGCATTGAGATTTATCTATACAAATATCTAAACTGAGTACCCTTGCGTGCTTTGCATACGCATGTATATTTGTGTAAGCGCACTCATATAATATTTATACAGGTTATCCTTTTGAGATAAAATGTTGTACGAATGAGATAAGCTAATGGTGTATTTGGGTATTTGTGCTTTAATGGTGTATTTATATCTTGTGTGTATGTATGAGTATATGTATATAAGTCTGTTCTTGAAAAGGAAACGGCGTGCAAACCACACTTTTTTTTTAGCTACATCGATCAATCTATTTACCTGTAGGGATTGCAGATCTTTCTTTTTTGTGTGTCTTCTCTCTGCTCTTTCTATATATGTGTGCGTGTGCGCGCGCCGCGCGCACACACACACACATACGACTCTAAGGCCATAAATTTTTTTTTATCAAAGCAGGGTCAGATTTTCTGGGGAATGAAAAATATTTGAACGCCTCCGTAATTGCCTCGATCAAAGAATTTCATCCTATCTTGAAGCAGAATGCCTTGGAACAAAAATTTTACAGAAACTGACCTTTTTGATTTGTTTTCACTTTGGGCACGGCATTTTTGTTGTATTTTAAATGGATACGTGTTCCGCAAGATTATTGCCTATTTATTCGTGTCTTTACAACGACAACAACAACAACAACAAATGCATCACATCAAAAAGGGAAAAGAGCTTGGTTCACGAAAACCTGCTGTATTTCATTATAATTTGTACCTCTTTTAGGCATTTTCACATCATCAAAGATATCTTTATTGCTTTGCAAAATCCATAACGTGCTGTACAAATTTTAGAGTTAATGAAAGCCCCGCGGTAGAAGGAGTCACGCTGTTATGGGAGGTGGACTATATCAGTAAAACTGCTTTGAACTGCAGTACACAGACCCACGAATCAATGTCTTTGAGCACTGATTTATAGATAATTGGAAGGAAACAACAACAACTACAACAACAACAACTACAACAACAACAACAACAACAATAACAGCATCAGCAACAACAACATCTACAACAACAATAACAAAATCATCATGTTCATCAACAAATCAACAACAACAACAACAGCAGCAGCAACTACAACAACAACAACAACAATGTCATAAGCGATGGAAAAGGATAACTTTGTTCCGTTAAGTAGGATGATGGAAGGAGAAAGCAGACAGCGGAGCTAAGATCTACCGAAATGCTCAGTATGTGCGAATCCTGCTGGGAAAGGTTTGATTAGCGAGTGTGATCGAACTTCATTGAGTTCGACATATGCTTTACGTATTTGATGGTAAACACACACTTCCACGCAAAATACCACCGAGAGCGGTTTTACTCCTCTCTCTCTCTCTCTCTCTCTCACACACACACTCACTTCTGCTCATCTATTCCTTCTGAGGAAGTGGCACACCTGTATTTTACGGGATTTATGAAAGATGAACTTGAATTGAGGGCCACATGACAAACAGCAACAATGGGACAAGATCCAGCATGAACAAAGTTCTGAAAAAAAAGTTCTGAACTTGAACAATTACGAGAGCCTGTTTTGAAATTATGTTCTGTGATCACTAGACAACGGAAGATTTACTTATGTAGTTCAATTCTTTGAGGTCTGTGAACGCATTCTACAGATTTGTTTCGATCCCGTTGCTCACTTTGTTATTATTCCTTTTCACTTTTCTCCTTGTGGAGCATAGAGCCTCAACAGCAGTCCCCCACTTTCTTCTATCTCTGGCGAGCTTCTTCGCAGCCTTCCATCTCAGGCCGGTGACCTTGAGTTCTGCGTGGAAGTTGCGCCACCAAATCTGTTTAAGACATCCTCAGTTTCTTTTTCCATACGGGTTCCAGTTTAGGACCTATCGAGTAAAGCTTGCCTGCTCAGCGCCATTTTCTTTTCCTAATCTGTACTTCACATTTAGATTATGATCAGAGATAAAGTCAGGGTTAGGACTTCTTTCACAAAATCACAATAGTCACCACCCAAATACAGCATCTATGCAGTCTTAATGGACTGTGGGTTTCTTTTTCATGGAGCTGTTTCCGTGGAGCATATTCTAGGATCAGCATAAAAGTTGGGGGTTTCTGGCTGACATCTCGTGGCGTATGATTTTATGAGGTACCGGTCTTTTTCAGTAGCAATCACTTAAAAGATCAACACGAATTTTGTTGAAAGATCAGTCTTCTAAAGATTTCAGCATGGAACACAATGAAATTAAATTTGTAAAATAGCATCTCTTGATGATGGCCGTTGTAGTGCTAAGAAAGCTTTGACTGCAACATTAACTCTGATCCTAACTCCTATTCCCTATCTAAGTCAAAGTTGTTCATAACGATGTAGAAGCCTATAGGAATTCATAGAGACATCAAAATCTTGCCTCTCGCGTTACATATGGAAATTGTCCTTCAAAAATTCTCTTTTCAAATTGAAAATGACTGAAATTGGCCCCTTCTCCTTTCCTTTCGTGTTCCAATCCCCCTTCACCTTTCTTCTGGGCTCATACTTCATTCGTCTCATAGAAGAGCCGCCTCCGACCCTATACTTTCTCATCCTTTCAAACCAGTCGTTGCAGTGAAGAGCATGGCAGGAAGTTTTTAACATGAGCCAAAAATGGCACGCCCGGCTCGCCCCTTGCTGAGAGATTACTGCCAATTTGGCGCGTTCGATACGAGCCAAAGTTTATCAACCTCGTATCTGTCTAACTCAAGCAGTGTGCCCCCCCCCCCCTTTTTTTTCTTCCACCAAAGAGAAAAATCTTGACGAATTTGTATGGAGGACATCTGGGTTGCCGCATATTCACAACGTCATACATTTATGAGAATGGTTTTAGATTCTGGAGGAGAGATCTAACCCGACGCAAAAAGCTCAGGATGGCCTGTAGCATCCTATTATTAAAATATTCTTCAAAGAGCGACTCGAGAAGTGGGCTTTTCTAACGTCTCTGAAACTATGCAGCCTAAAACTATGCGTACGACTGTCACTTGACAGGTCACACATTGTGGGGTTAGTTTCTTTTCTGAGGATAAAGGAATGGGTCAGGTGAGAGTGACCCAGACGCTGGGAGTTGAGAACCACCTAGTCCCGTATTGGCGGCTAATACTTAAGCCTTCTCAAGGCCCAGAGTATGATTTGATCGAGTAAAATTGGTTTGCAGTAT
>JBCEWB010862479.1:0-15950 GCA_039654565.1 Peronia peronii
TGGTTCCCAGGGCTTCAATTTCTCTAAGTGAACGCCTGTCGTGTTAAAGGGTTTATATATTGTGTGTATGTCTGTCTGTCTGTCTGTCTGTCTGTCTGTCTTTCTGTCTATTTAAGCTGTCAGTTACAGAGTCATAAAGCACTTTTAATTGCGTTTTTACCTTTACAAAAAGTTAAAAAAAAATGTGATGACGCACTTCCAAGCCATTAAATAAAGCCAGTTTGATTGTTATTTTGCTAGTGAATCGTGAAATGGATTATGTAAGGCATTTCTGTGACTGCATCGTCTTGCCGCTCTACGTCTCAGTAATCTTCATTTGTCAGTGCGACTTAGGAATGAATTTATTCTTATTCACATATATACTCACTGTGCATAAGCTGCATTCATGGCAACAGAAAGAGGGGAAACGAGTGATGTGTGTATACGTAGCCTATAAATGAGGCATAGTGTATCTGTGAGAGACGGAAGCCGTGAATGTCCAAGGGATGTGTGAAAGAAAGTAAGTTAGGGACCAGTGATCAAAATGCTCCGATATGTAGGTGTACCGATACCTGAAATAAGAGAGAGAAAGTTCATGTCTGTTTAATCTGTGTGTGTGTGTGTGTGTGAAAATCTGAGGAATAGAGAGAGAAAAATAGAGTATGTAAATTCAAATAGAATATAAATGTAGTCTTTAAGCTTATGTGTGTATATAAATCATATGGCCCGCAGGGAGAAAATGAAGAACAGACAGACAGGCAGACAGATAAACATAGACAAAATCCATGTGTGTGTGCAGAGGGTAGTGATACTGTGTTTGAGTTTCACGTGTGTATTTATGAGAGAGTGGTAAACATAAAAACATAGCGAGAGAGAGATGACATAGAGAAAGATGCCAGAGACAGGGAGAGACCGAGAGAGAGACAAGGAAAGAAAAGGAGAGAGCGAGAGAAAAAATATCTCTGCAAGGGAGGTATGGCGGGGCGGGATATAGTGTCTGTGCTTACATATTAATGTGTGTGTAAATGAGAGTGTAGAAGTTAAGGTACAAACGCAATGGATTCGTCTTCGTTCCGTCTCCGTCTCGGCTCGGTATAATGGGTGAATGTTGTGCCCAGCCGTATTTCTGTACTGTGCCAGGCAAAAGAGGTGTTGAACAAGTAGTATGAAGTGGAAAAATATTACTTCTGTGCCCTTTGCATTAAAAAAAAAAAGATTATGGTGTAAAGAGAATGTTTTCTTCTCATTGTTATAATTTTGTCATTTCATCTTTTTATAGTCAATCTTTCGAATGACATGAAGTACTCGTAAAGTGATTTTTTTCCCCTCTTCACACTGCTTGCTCAATACCTCTTCTGTTTGACAGAGGGAAGTAATAGGGCTGAGCACAATGATCTCCCATTACGCAGTGATATGATCCATGTCTCCCAAATAAAATGAAGACTATAGATGAAAGAGCATGAAACAAGACCGAAGGGATCGTGGTAGGTGGCAGTGCATTTATACCTTTAGATGTTGGTTATTTTTTATTTTTGAAACGTCACTGGAAAATTGGAGCCGATATTGAGACGGAACGGAAATTTTATCTACGGCGTTTAAACATTTACTCAGATGAAGTGAGTTCATGAGACCATTTTTTAAAATATTATTATTTCTTTTTAATCTATATCACAACAGAAATAGATGTGTACCCACAATCTATCGTAATATGGATCTATAGGGAATTAAAGCAGAAGCTCTCCAGTTATCAACTATCATTCAGATTCTGAAACACTGATGCAGCCAAAGAGAATCCACATTCTGCTGTTAGATTTATAGCTATCGAAGGTGTCTTCGATATTATATTATGTATCCCATTTGTTTTTGTTTTTAATTTTATATTTGTTTTTGCTTTTGTGTGTGTGTTTTGTTTTGTTTTTGTTTTTGTTTTTGTTTTTTTTGTCTTGTGTTTTGTTTTGTTTTGTTTTTTGGTGTGTGCACCGAGGTCTCTCAAATCATAATGAATGTTTGTGTTTTAGACGTGATTCTTATCTCTGGAATAATAAAAATATTCCTTCAAATTGAATGTGGAATAATATTTAAATATTTCAGTATCACGTCAATTATCAGGGAGAGGTTGTAATGGGTTTTGTTGATGAAACTGCTTCTTGGCAAATGTTATCACATATTAATATATCTGGGGAGGCTTTAAGATCTCCTCCAATTTCTCACTTCTGTCTCTCTCTCTCTCTCTTTTCTCCTCTCTTACTGCCCCTTTCTCTCTCTCTCTCTTTGTTCTTCTCTCGCCCCCTCGAACTTCCGCTACTTTGCTTTCTTTCATCCTTCTTCACCTTTCTTTCTGTTTCTCTTTCCCCCCCTATTTCGCCAGTATTTCTGGGCTCCTGTTCTTAAAAATACAAGAAATATGAGCTATAAAAGTACATATACTCCCAAAGATTTTGAACCCGCTTATGTCGACAATAAATCTAACAGGATGATAAAAATTCTTCTTCTAAATTATCATCTTCTCATTTTATAAAATGTCTCAAAATACAAGACGGCTAGTTACCGGCAGAGAATCAAATACATCAAAAAGAAGCAATAACAAAATGAAGAACTTGATTTTAGTAGAAATTGAGCAACTTGACATCACTAGCCAAATTTTCGAATCTAGTTAGTTCTTCGTCAGGGCAGCCTTCATCGTCATGATTGTTTCCTACCCATATTTTGTCTTTAAACATATTATTCTGAGGGCTAACGCAGCATTCTTGCTGGTTTGTCATGTATGGATGGTGAGAAAAAAAAAATCGGAGACGATATTGGTGATGGTTTGATTTTTTAATTTTCTTTTTTTTTTTCTGAACAGCGGCATGTAATGTATGGGGCCTTGGTATTGTTTTCTCTTTTTTCCGTGGGTCGGGGAGAGGGGGGGTGATGAAGGGGTGGAGGGAGGAGAAAATAAAATAAATCTCTCTTTAAAACTAATTTGTCCTCACGGGATAAGAACTCTTCATGAAAAAAAAAATCTGTGCTGCAAAAGGAATTAGGCATTGACCCCCAGTGCCTCCTCCTCCTTCTCCCCCCCCCCCCCCATCCCACCCCGCGCCACTCCCCTCCTTTTCCTCTTGTCATATTATAATCACATAACGGGAGTAAATGTAGTTTTGAGGACAGATATGAGTACAGCTACATTCGGGAGAGGGAGGTGAGTGTAACCTTAGGGATCCAGGGAAAGTGCATCTGCAATCACTCGACAGCTGAACAGCCTTAATGATCTCGTCCCAGTCCAGAAACTGGTGGGAAAAGTGATGTATGCATTGGACGGAGGAGAGGGGGTGTAGAGAAGCAAACTTAACATGTGGAAGTTGAGGAAGACAATGTTCTTGGGCTCAGAGTGGGTCCTCTTGGCTGTTGCGTAACCGAACCAGTCCAGAGTCCAAATTAACTCTAAAGATGTCAGTGAAAACTACTGAAACTAGTGAAAACTAACGTGATGACATTAATCCGTGTTCCAGAAATGTCAGTTTTGAGCCTAAAGACAATAGAAACCTAATAATTCTAATTATATTTGTATCATATGCTATTTGGAGAGGAATTCTATTAATATAGCCTGACCTCTTCGTTCTCGACCAGACTGGTCCCTTGAGCCTTCCAGGGTGAAACATGTATTCCTTATCTTACGACATAATAATTTTGCAGCTTCAAAATACATATGAATACGATAGGAGAGACAGCAGACTTCTTGCTATTTTAATAGACGCCGTATTATTTAAGGCTTGTTCGGCTTAATTTATGATAGGTTTGCAAGATGGTCCGTCTCTGTAAACAGGTTCTCTTCCGTTACCAATGAAGTATTTCGAGATCGGTCACATGACCGAGAAAACATCGCTCACATGTGGCTTTGGTTATATGGTATGGACTTGTCTGAATGTTCATCATTCGTCAAGACTTGCCTGTTATGCGCTGAGCATGCACAGAAATAAGCCTATGAGCGAAAATCCTTGATCATGTGACCGATCTCGAAATTTCTCATACTGATAAACGAACTATAGTAAATTTGCCTAACAGCCTGCAGCTGTTCGTTATGTTTCTGTGTTGATCCTGAACATAATAAATGTTCATAGCAAACCCTTTGTGTAAGAGCAAAGCCGAAACAAAAACAAAAACAGTATAATGAGACAGTTCAAACGAGTTCGTCGTGGTTCTGTCAGGGCCTCTAATAGAAAACTTTGGTTCTGTTCACTGGGGCGAAAATTTCAGAGATGAACAGCTATAAAAAAAAGGAAGAATGCACACTCATATAACTTCAGTTTACTACAATGTTACAAAAACTAGTCCGCCGTTGGTTCTATCATCAAAACTTCTCAGAAAAGTACTTTTAGTCTCTTCTTTGATAAGATATCAGTTCTAAAGAAATGAAACTTCTGAAATGGACAGCTAATACGCAGGAAAGAATACACACCCAACCAACAATTTACTGCCACTTTCAATCATCTCTCGTAGATAGGAGCCTTGATTCTAGTCATGGGTAAATCATCAACTAAAGAATTATAATTCTGAAATAGACAGCTATAGAGAGTAGGGTGTACGCATACATTCACAGTTTTGCTATCATTGTTACAAAAACAATTTGCACGCATTCACCCGGTACCCACTCGAGAGTTATATTTTTATAATGGAAGAAGAAAAACATGACTCGCAGTATGGTCAGGATGAAGATTTAATAGGAGCCGAGTCTGATGTGTAAAGGCGTGACCTTACAATTTGGTGAATCAATCCCAGCGATCGAAAGCTTGCGTGCTGTTCTTGATTTCGTTCACCAAGCCTTAGGGTCTTGCGATTACACATCACACCCGGCCTCTGCCAAAAATAACGTTTTAATAATGACTGATTCTATCAGCTTTTAACTGAGCAAAAATTCTCGTCCGACCTCCTGTGTGGAATATTCCAATTTTCGATGTTCTCACTAGCAAAAGTGCATGTGCTGTAATTATAGGCTCCTTTTTTTTTTCATTCGTCACGTTAATGTTTCGCTCTCGTTCGGACGTGTCCTCCCAACAAAATTGTTGTTCTACCGAAGCGGCGGATAACATGAACCCTGAACTAACCTCGTTTATTGAAATCGATGAAATAGTTTGTATCATACGTCTATATAGTATAATATATCCTTTTATAATGATATTAACCTAACTCTATGCGTAACTTAACAGTTCGAATTTCGCCGTTACACATACCAAAATCAATTGGCGAATCGTTTCCCTCGTTTGAAACATTGTTAACTTTAACATCTGCATTGGGTGCATTGAGGCACTGACGATGTCGGCCACCCATACGAGGAACTTCTGACTGATAAAAGATATTATCCATTTAGCTTTCATGTGCCTTAATTAACCATTTATATCCCAGCTTGAAACATTTGACACACAGTCAGGGATGACTCAGGTGACGGGAGAATTTAGATTTTGGGTGCTTTATATGAGAAAACAATGTTGTTGCATAGACTGTTACTGCAGAATTATATTCAGTTAGTTTGAATACATGATTTTGTAGCAACGTTATAAACATTCAAGCATATGTTACGACCTACTATCACTTTATTTAAAATCAAAAGCTGCCTCGGCCTTAACGGAGTAAATAGGAATTTCTATTTTGATATATCTACGGAACTTTAGTGCGTCATAATAAGAATAAAAATGAGTCTCTTTTTTATTACCACATTTGAAATATTGTTGTACCTACTGATGTTGGTCGAAAAGGCGTTTTCCACCAAAATGGAGAGTCGATCCCAAAGTTCTCAAAGCAGTAATGCTATGAACTCTTCATTAATTTTTAGTTGTTGTTTTTTTTTTTTAGTTCAAAGTTTTTTATCATTTGCAGACTGTTTCTTTCTAAACCATGCCAATATTAATTTAATTCACTCGTGAACTTTGCTTTTTTTCTTTCTTTTTTTTTTTTTTTTCTTTTTTAAAGAGCACATTCCGATATATTTCAACTCGGGCCCGTACAGAATGCTGTACCTTCAATATTGAATAGGATGAGAAATGCTAAACGTTGCCACTGAATGACAGGGAAAAGAAGAAAAGAAGAAAAGAAAGGAGAACGACGATGATCGTGCACTGGACTGGGCTCACCGAGGAAAGGCGTATTCAAGCGTCGCAATTTACGGCCGCTTGTTAGCTAGTGAATGTGTTAGCGCGTGTGCATGACGCATGAGTCGTTAGTTTTCCTTATTATGTTTGGCCACGTCTTGTTAAATCATTTTCTGCTCCATGTCTCTCACATCAAGCAGTGTACACGGGCAGAAAACAGGTTGCAGGTTAACTCTAGAAATGCCTAGAGGCCGGTATCCTTAATGTCACTCTCACTATATTTTACATTTGAACAGCTTTAAGATAATACCATGTAATAAAAGCACTTTTTTGTTCTGCTAGACACACGTGTTTGATAAATAAGCTAAATATAGACTGAAAAGAAATGCTTTTGTTATTTTTGCTTCAAGAAAAAGTATAAAATAAAACATTGCGTAAAATCAAAGTGTAAGGAAAATAGTTTCTTCCAATTGTAATAATTTTGTCGAAATTTTCTATATTTATTAACACTTCGAATAAAGAGAATAAGAGCGATTTTTATATCCATTACGGTGCCTCTTCCACAATTCTTGGTCTAGCAACGGACATAGTTAGGCTGGTGGAAAACTATCCTTATTGTCATAAACCCAGGCTTTTGTCGTATGTCTTGACCATGAGTAAATGCCATTAAATGTTTTTGGCTTTTTCTTTCCAAAATGTAGGGCATTCACTGAGTCAGTATGTTTGCTCTTGCCCAAGTAGCGTCTGGGTAGTTTTCAAGATCATTCTGAAGGTTGAACCAATAGATATCATTTTGAGTGTGCAATCTTCACTTGGTTGAAAGATGCATGTGCTGGGACCAATGAACGATTGGCGCGGTCTTTTGTAACTTCAAGCATGCTTTTATGTAGGCAACATTCATAGACCAAAATACCAAAGATTTATTATACTGAGAAACGAATTACCCAAAAAGAAGTTTGGAACAAAAAGTTTTGTTTTGTTTATTAAAACCCCATGGAAGCCTGGCACTGTCTCCTGACATGTTTAGGGTTAATGGGGAGAGACCAAAAGAAAAAAGTGGTGGGGGACGGGGGGCATGGTGCACAGTTTGGTTGTAGGGATGTCCGATTTAATAGTGAGAGAAGGACGTGCGAAAATTTGTCTGTCTGATTGCCTTTGGGTGAAAACTGTTAGCTATTTGCTTGAGACGACAATCAGAGTTTCATTTCTGTCTATATATGTGCACATGTGTGAGTGTATGACTGAATGATTACCTTACGAGGTAGAGAGAAAGAAGAGAGAGAGAGGGGGGGAGGGGGAGGGGCAGTCAGATCGAGGAGAAAAAAAATAAGTGTGAATAATATTTGTATGAAGATGTTAAACCCCAGCACAACACAACATTCTTTGTTTCAAATAATACAAATGTATTGCAGACCGATCAGTGTAAGAGTGTTGGTGCCAATTAAATTTAAAAAAAATAATAATAATATAATTAATGGAAAAAAATCAGCAATATGTTAAAACTATTAGGGTAACTTTTGATTAAGCCATGTCTTACATTTTGTGACGATAATTTGATCCTGCAACTTTGTTATAAAGTCCAGCACATCCAACCATACTCCTAACAAACTTTTGACAAACGTCTTTTCATCATAATTTAATTAATTTCTCACCTATTCCAATATAACATTCTCCAGTATTAAAAATTGCTTCATGTCTTCTCGAAAGATATTTTCTCCATAATGTGTTAAAACAAAAGTCACAATATTAATCTTGAATTTGCTCCAAACACAGTTTTTAGCGGAAAATGCATTGAGTTAAAGTATGTTAGAGTTCCAAAATTGTGGAATTATGAAAATCCATGTGTACCTGAATATATGTCGCTATCATATATATACGCTATAGGATTCTTTTCACTGGCACATTTTGTGACAAATAAACTAGAAAATCTCTTTCTTCATATTCCGAGCTGACAGTCGCACAGTAACAAAGAATGAGAGAAAGAAACAAATACAAAAAGCTACATTACTACATTATATTCGTCCTTTCCAGTTCAGCCGATCTTTCCCCACGTTTTTATTTCGTTGATTGGGCTGAGGTGTGATTGATGATTCATTTCAATGACTTTTTTTTTCTTTTGTTTTAGTCGCTTCTTGATGTGCCTGGGAATGCGTTATCTTGATGGAGAAAAAACGTTTATTTCATAGGCTGATTTGTGACACTCTGAAAGCAATGAATAATACAAAACTATAATATTAACTTCTTTTTTTTTCACTTGCTTGATTATTGTTGCCCTGGCTCTTTATGAAACGGCAAGGGACATCCCTATTCATTTAATCATTAATTCTCCTCCTTTTCTTACTTCGTTTAAACCGGGGTAGGTTTGGAGGGAAGGGCGGGTGTGAAATGGGGATACCACATTTTAGAAAAAAATACCTATTATTGACTGTTAAATGCCCAAAACTTTATAACAGTCTATATCAATGGGTACAACAGTTGTACAGTTAGTCGAATTTGGAAACAAAAGAGAGAGGGAGTGGAGAATTGGAAAGGGGTGGGGGGAGGGGGGGAGGAGAGGTTTGAATGGGCAGCTCTTCTACTCTTCACATTTAGTTATAGGTAATTATTATCACGGATGACACTTTTTTCCCTTACTTGTTTTGCTGCATGGATGCAGCCTGATGCATGGAGACCTCGGCAGCACATGATTAACTAGCGTAAAGTGATAAGCCCCCAAATCCCAGTTTTATTATCAAAGGGGGCGAGCTGTAGATTTGCTGGGAAAGACAGGCGGCTCTCTAGGGCGATAGGCTGGCGCCAAGAGGTTGAGACCTCTGAAAGCCTTGCAGCAACCGGCCAGACTTGACTGGGCACTTAATAAGCCAGCGGTCTCAGCTCTTTCTCGGGAGCCATTCCTGGGGAGATGTGGAGATTTTGCTACTTCTACCAAGGCACTTTCACAAAACGCCGTTTCCTTTACAATTTTAATTCTCAATATTTATATAATAGTTATGAGAATATTAAATTATTGTTTACTTAATGTTTACACTTGTATTTATTTAATTATTTCTATTTATTAATTATTATTATTATTTACAATTATTTATTTATTTGTGTATTCAATTACTTACAATAATGATTTATTGTAGTTGTTTTAAATTAATTTTTGAACCTATTCCAATAAAACTTTCCACAATCTCAAAAGACGTCATATAGCATAATTTTATTCCCTTAAAGGTGGATTTAATGGAAGATCGTTATGCCCAGCTCTGTTGCTTCCCTTTGCCAGACAAAAGAGGTGTTGGACAAGCAGTGTAAAGAGGAGACATCCTTTTACCTCATCTCATTTGAAAAACTGATCACCAAAAAGAAAATTGATAAATTTATGACGGTAAGAAGAAAACATTCTCTTTATACGATTTTTCGTTTTTAAATTTTCACGGTCTACGTTTGAAGCAAAGAGCGCAAAAGTGATTTTTTTTCCCCTATTTACACTGCTAGTCCAACATCTCTTATGTCTAGCAAAAGGAAGTAATAGGGCTGGGCACAACGATCTCCCATTTCCTGTATATTCTGAAAAAAAAAACGTGACAAAATTAAATCTTTATTTACTTGAAACAGAAGTGTTCAGGCAGGAACTTGTAATACTATGATGCTTCGACAAAACGCCTTTTCATCACAATTTCATTATTTCTTCACCCATTCAAATCAGAATTTCCATTGTAATAAGAGACAACATGCTCTTTCTAGTAGCTGCGGTTTTTTTTTTTTTTTGGTTTTTTTTTTCGCTATGTACTAAAAAGTGAAGGCGCCAAACTAAATCTTGATGTTCTCGAAACAAAACGTTCGGGGGAGAAAAGACGTTTTGTCAAATATATATTTGTATATTATTAAGGTTCTTTGAAAAAACACTTTCTCTTTCACAATTGAACTATTTCCTTATCTATTCAATGATATCTTTCCACATTATGAAAAGAGCATCGTCTCCTATATAACTTAATTCTCTGATCTGACAACTGCATTTTGTTCAAAGTGTGTCAAAAATGAGATCGCAGTCTGAAATCTTGGTCTTTTATTTCCCCAACTATAATTCAAACACGCCTTTCCACATTATGAAAATCGCCGAGATAACCACCCGCAGCCAGTTGAAAAGCGTAACTATACTTTAATCCTGACATTATGAAAAAAGCATCATCTTCTCTATCGTTTCATCCTTCAAAAACTATTTTGTTCAATGCCAAATGAAAGATCACAAAACGAAATCTTGTTTTTTCTCGAAAGAGGGAAAGTTCGTTTTATCAATGCACGCTAGTAAAATAGTCAAGGTTGGCGAACTTTTCTGCCTAATTTTTGTGTGGATTGAGAGACCTGGGCTTATTTCATCTATCGACACGTCCATCTCTATGGTTGGGAACAGTAGATAATGAGAACTACAGCTAATGATTTGTTGTTGGAATGTGTACAAGATTGAAAAATGCGCATGACGTTTTAATAACAATTCTCACAATCTGGAGGACTTCAGTCGAACTGGTCTTATTAATTTGATGATTCTTGTTCTGTCCGTGTTCAGTCTCATTCTTCATTTTGTGATTTCTTGAGAATGAACAATACATTGCAAGATGAAACAAATCTATATAATAATATATCATAGTAAGCTTAGTTTTGTATTGTCAGCTTTCTTCCACGCTTGCGAAACCTGAACATTCAAAGCAGATTTTCAAAGACGGATCCTTGCTACAGAATTGAGATGTTATAGAAAATCAAGGCAATAAACGACAGAGATTATGTAACAAATGAAGGGGTCCACAGTGGGGTCTAGGAAGCTAGAGGACCTCATTACAAGGAAGAAACAAAAATTGAGATGGTACGGTCATGTGTCCCGATCGTCAGGTCTTGCCAAGACCATCTTACATGGCATAGTCGTAGACACGGAAGGCAAATGAAGACATGGGAAGACAATATCCGAAAATTGACAGGAATGAGAGTCGATGATTGTCAAAGAGCAGTGGAAGACAGATTATTGGAGAAGGTTAGCGGCGTCATCTTCAAGATGTCCCTATGACATTTGTAGAGGTCATATGGATTAAGTAACAATGGGCGTTCATAAGTGCGTGCGTTCTGATTGTTATAAGAACTTGATAATATTCCTTGACGCCACTTCTATAACAGTTTTTAGCCAGCTGTATTTTTAGCTTGTGAAGGAATTCATGCATTCTTGTAAATGTTAAAGAACCGAACTCCAGAAGGACAAGCATTGTTTATTTCATTTTTTTAGAGACCGACATACTCCAGCTGTTGATGATCAATGAAGTTGGAGATCAATTGCGGGAAAATGTCCATACCATTTCCCATTCAAGATTCATGTAGAACATAATAATGATAACATAAAATTAGTATCGCTCACGTATAATAATAATTTCGTTGACACAACTGACGAGAGAGAATCCTGGATAACAAATGGTGACATAGCAGGAACGTTTAGGTATTGAGTAACACAGATTTGCCACTGCTGAAGAGTGAAGCAAATTAATGTGTATGATACCCAGGCCAGAGCCTTCTGTGTCAGCAGATGACTACAGTAGACATCAAATGAGACACTGAATAGAATGATGTAAAATATTGTATTGAAAAGTGCCCTTGAGATTTATTTATCTATTTATTTAATTTTGAGACAATAATAATTAAAATGTTACTGGCATATGGTAACGACATGATGTCTACCTGTTCAGTCATTTACAAGGTGTCCCCGAAATATTGAGCCGTGATCGTCCACTTGGATTTTTTTAAAACGCGTAGTCCATTTATGTATTTGACCATTGCTAGTTTAAGTAAGTCAATATAATGCATTTTTCGTCTTTTAAAGAGTGAGTACATTTTTTTGTGGATGCCCCATATATACTATATATGTGTATATCTCTTGTGCGCGTATAACAATCTTCCCATCTCTGTTTTGACATCGTCATTGTATCCTAACATTTCATCTATCTTTTTTTTCATTTTTATAAATTCCATGCATATGATATATAATTTTGGTCAGTTTTGACCTTGCTGTCTTTCTCTCCTTTCTCACATGAAGGTAACCCTCCGGCCTTTAGACTCACAACTTTAGTGGGCCTTTCGGATCCATCATGAAGGAAAATAATCAGGCTGACTTCCCGATGGTGCGATAAGTGAGTGCATTCAACCTTTCAATAGTGAGATGGGTATAGAACAGAGGGAGAGACAGACAGACAGTGAGGGAGATAGAGAGATAGAGTGACTCACAGAGAGACAGAGAGAAAAACATAGAGGCGGAGACAAAGGGGGGATTCACACAAAGAGAGGGAGGCAGAGAGAGACAGAGAGAGAGTGAAGGCGGAGAGAGAGGGAGGGAAAGATTAACGAGGAGAGAAACAAGAGACAAAGAGATACCGAAGAGAGGAAGAGAGAGACAAGGATCGAGAGAGAGAGAGAGAGACCCACAGGAAGAGGGACAGAGAGAGAAATTCACACACATATACAGAAGGAAAGAAAGTGAGATAGAAAAAGATAGAGAGAGGTCCCGATTGAGTTGGCTTTAGAGGAAGATGGTCTAATCGAATTTCCTGCCTTAGGCGACAAGAGCATTGCGAGTTGGCAAAATATTTTGCTTAGTCGAAGTGGCGTCGATGGGGAAAATGGATGTGAGCTTTAGAGTTATGATATTGGTGTCCCCTATGCATTTTGTATGACGGTCAAGGAAACCATTCATTTAACCTCTTTTTTTTCCGATACTTTCACATATTATACACTTATGTATGTCACAGTTCAACAACCGAAACTGCTATCACTATAACTATTACCATTTTTAAAACAATCATGATTAATCACCCAATAATCTTTTCATACACCTTTCTATAACCACCATCGCTGAAGATGCCAACTGAGATCACTATCACCACCACCACCTCAATAACCAACCATGTCGTCAGCATCACACACATTGCTTTATTTCTTGACACCATCATTAAAACAACTACCACCACAATCACCGCAGCTTTTACCACCACAGCCAAGATCAAAACAATTCCCACCATCACAAAATTACCAGGACATCCAGGATCACTACAATCACCATTTTATTATTACCACCAGATCCAGGATCACCATGATCATCCCCCATCGCAACAATTATAATCACAACCAGATCACCACAATCACCTCCATCACAATTATTACCACACAACGGGATCACCACAATCACCACCATTACAATTATTACTACCACAACCAGAGTCACCACAATCATCCCTATCATAATTATTACCATCACAGTACCAGGATCACCACAATCACCACCATTACAACCATTACCACCACAACCAAGATCACCACATCATGACCATCACAACTACTACCACCACAACCAGGATCACCACAATCACCACCATCATATCACCAGTTCCCAGCTGCCAATGCATCTACCACACAACTGTCCAACATCAGCACACTGTCGTCCATTTTCTAGTTCAGAACAGTAAGGCGTCATTTGTGCCATTGTCCATCACTGTTGCGCCGAACACGGTTAAAGCGGATCATTAACCGCTGTCGGGCAGTTTAAGTCAGTATTTGCCGAATTTCTGTTTAGACTAAGGCGGAATAGTCTCAAGAAAACAGTAGAATGATCATGATCTCTGCGGATAATGTCTGTGTTCAAACTGTAAAGGAGAAGTTACTGGGTTAGGACTCACGTACGAGCAGACATACTCTATTGTGCAATGATAGTGCCTTTCTCAGTCAGCCTATTCAGCACAAGCCAGACCCGGTGCAGTGAATAATAAATCTGCAACAAAACTCCAAATACACCATAGACCTGAACGCGATCGAACTTGAAAATCGTTGCTTGGAAAGGAAGGATGAGATCATTTTTTTTCTACCCACACAAATACACGAAAGTTTCTGCGGTTCTAAAATGCATCAATAAGCAAAATACTATGTTTCCGATAAAGTTTGATTTGAAAACAAAGTGTGTGTATTAGTGTGTTCCCACTCTGAACTACTGCCTACTCTGTGTACCCAAAAGACGATTTAGAGAACTAGACTATAACTATTGTATTTCAGATTTAGGAACTTTCAGTCACTTATTGACGATATATGCATTAAATTCCAAAATACACCACGAGGTTAACTCGACTAACAATAAGAAACAAGCAGTTCTTTGAGTTGTTTATGTGTGATTTGAAGGCTACATAGATACTGAAGAGCTTATTTATAAAGAGCTTACTCAAGTACAGTACAAGTTATGACACGTCACATTCTTACATATACTAAGTACATCGACAGGTAAGCAAGGAGACACTAATATCAGCTTCATACAAGAGAACTAACTGTCAGGCTTTCAGACCCTTATAAATCTAGCACAAAAAAAAACATTATCTGTCTATGGGATATCATTTTAACCTGAGTCGAGTTAGGAAATGTGTAAATGTGTGTAAATTGTCTTTCCCAAGGATTGTCGGGACCAATATGGAGTCCAGCCCAAGAACTTCTAATTCAGAGTCGTTTTTCCAAGGAAAGACTGCAGGGACAGTTAAAAGTTGAACCCAAGAACTTTTGATTCCCAGGTCAACGGCCTACTACTAGGCCATCGACACCATACATAACAGAGAAAAAGTGATGCTCATCATGGACGGAGGAGACCAGAAGTGGGAAAGATAAACGGAAACGCTACTTTAAACCACTTAAAAGAGAAACGTGGACATAATGCATCAAAATACCCATGACTATCACAGTGCTATAGACCGCCGAGACTCGACACAATCGCTGTAGACAACAGTGCAGTGCGCCAGTGCGGAACATGAAATCTTTGAGTGGGCCTCTGTAATGGTAGGCCAGAGACGATGATATGCTTGAATTATAGTACCCCATGAAGTCGTAGATCTATGCGATCTGAATACAACAGTGTCTGTTTGTATCTCCGCTTTTCAGTGTTTTTTTTTTTTTTTTTGTGCCATCCTTGTTTCAAACCATTGACAAGGCTTTATTTGTTCACAACAGTTCTTTGAGGATGCTGAGGATATTAAACTTTAAAAAAAAAAATGATTACTAACTTCAATGTCAACTCCGCCTGATTCAAATTGAATATAAACAGAAATGAATTTAGACATTACAATATGAGTATTTTTTAATTATTATTTTGAAGACGTCTACTGAGAATTCTCTACGAAAGGCTCAGCACATGTTGAGTTTTCTGTTTTGCAAAATTCAGATTTAAAGAAATAAAGACTGATATGAGACTAATGTTATTTTCAGGGAACAGCTAAAAAAAAAAAAAATGAAGAAGAAGAAAAAGAAAGGCAAATAAACTTACAGAGCTTTTGGATGCCTTAGTCACCAGTATGTTCTATGGAGTATCTCTACATCTTGCTATTCTGAAATTCTTTATTTATTCATGTCAACTGTAAGCTCCAATTTAGCTCTTGGCATTTATCTCATTCAAATCTGGCTCCATCTCTGCCGTTCTCTCACTCTTTTTTTTTGTTTTTTTTTGTTTTTGTTTTTTGTTTTTTGTTTTTTGTTTAAATGTTTCTCTTTCTCCTTGCTATTGTGCTCTTTGTCTTGGGTATGATTTAAAGTCTGCGACAAAAGCGGAACACAACATTGGTATTTCCCTACAGCTCATTCACAGGGGCGATGACACATCTAGTACGGCGATTGCAACTCCAATCTGCCGCCCTTTTCGGCGAACAAGGAAAACCCATTTGAGTTTCATTGATTGGAGCTGTGCACTTGTTATTGCTTTCAAATTTCTCGATTATATTGATTTAGTTTTTATCTTTTCGAGTATCTATTCGGTATTTTTTCTTCTTCAAATGTCCTTCTGACTAAATACATCTATCTATCTATCTATCTATCTATCTATCTATCTATCTATCTATCTATCTATCTATCTATCTATCTATCTAT
>JBCEWB010862701.1:0-15948 GCA_039654565.1 Peronia peronii
TGGTTAGGAACAAGGGTAGATATTCATTTAGGCAATACATTAGGGATAAACCAACTAAATGGGGGATGAAATTGTGGATATTAGCTGATTCTAGGATGGGGTATACATATGATTTTGATGTTCATCTTGGAAAATCAACTAGATCATCCAACTATGGACTGGCTTATGATGTAGTTATGAAATTAGTTTCTTCACTTGTAAATCAGGGTTATCGTTTGTTTTTTGATAACTTTTATAGTGGGTTTCAGCTCTTCATAGATCTTTTGAAGAAAGGAATTTCAGCATGTGGGACTATATTGTGTAACCGTAAAGGATTTCCAGCAGAACTGAAAAATTATAAACAGTGGGAAAAACGAGCAGAGAGAGGGGATATGAGATGGGTTAGAAATAAGGAAACTTTGATTTTGCAGTGGAAAGCTAACAAAACAGTATCTGTAGCTTCAACTTTAAAAGTTATCAGCACCTGAGTATCTGTCCATAATTACACACTTTAAATTTTTTTTGTTAATTTTTGTCCCATTATGTGGCATCCAAAGAATGGTTGGTATTACTTCAGTTGTTGTCAGAATTGCCTCAAAATTAGTTATGTTGTAGATAAATGGATGTTGTTTGAAAATAAAACATAATTTTGAACATAACTTGCCATACTTTTTTTTTTCCTTCATTGCATATTGGATGTTTTCATTTTTGGCATGAAAAATCTATTTTTAGTAATGCAGTAAATGGGTTACATAACACACCAATCAAACTTAACATCATCAAAAAACCCACATTCATATAGCCAAGCCAATGTACAACACAGTGATACCCAATATGGCAGGATAGAGATTGTATTTGTGTTGACAATGTTGTGCCAACTGAGCTACCCTCTAATCTATAGGAAAATGAGCCAAAATACAAAAACGTTTGAGAGTTAAATTTGTTGAAATAAAGGCAAAATCATTGTTGCTTATTTTCATGAAAGGAGAGCAGAATATTCCAGTAAGAAAACTTCAGAATGCTGAAAATGCTTTGCCGTGTTTAGTAAAAAGTACAGAACTGGAAAAAAAAAAATACAACGCCGAAATATGGGAACAGGAGACAATGTTTCGGAAAACATCACCTCAGTGAAAAGTTCACTCATAAAACTTTCTTAACTGTAACAATTTTAGAAAAACAATAAAATGTTAAAGAAAATATCTTAATTCAAGCAAAGTTTGAACATTTACAGGAGTTTGACACTGGTTCAGAATAACAGTTTTACATTATTTACATGTTATTTATGTTAAGTTGTTTTGTGTATTATATTTGAATGTGTGCAATCTCATGATTTACATATTTATTATTTAAATTTAACTAAGCCTACTTTCTGATCTAAAAAAAAAAAACCTGAAGAGAGATGAGCAATTTAAAAAAAAAAAATTAACACATACCAGGTTGTAATTTAATTTTATTTTATTATTATTTTTTTTTGGTTTATATTTTGGCCTTCTGGTTGTCTTTAATGCACCTCTTCTTCTCATTGCTTCTTTGTGTTGTTGACCAATCTGTTTTTCATCTTCTTTTTATAATAGAAAACCTGCTGCTCATCTTTTTTCCTGATCTGTTACTTTATTTAAAAGAATAAAACAACAAGAATAAAGAAAATGCATGGAATGAATCTAAATGAATGCTCGGGGTGTAGAACTGTAGTATCAATCCGTGATTTCAGTATAATAAAACACCCCCTACAGCATTATTCACCTCAGTGTGGCTCTTTGGTGGAAAGAACTGTAAAGTTCCTCTATAAACCACCCTTTGATAAGTAAACAAATTCAAACTATAACCCTGAAAACATGGTCAAGGAGTCGGGTACAATTCCCGGCATCATTATCGAATTTCAAGATGGCGGCCGGATCACGAAGCAAGTGAGAAATTCATGGCACATGGCACTAAAAATGCCTTTAATTAACATTCTAATGGCCAGATCGCTGAAGTAAACAAGGCTTCTCATTCCACATTCACTGCATTTGTAATATTTATGAGGGATATTAATTTAGCTTCGTCCATATGCCTTCGAAAGTAAAATTAAACATCTAGATCTAAATCACAGTCACAACCGCAAAATCGCGATCAGCAGGCGACACTACGTAAATTAATAGCATTTACTCACCTTAAACGAAGAAATAATCCAGATTCCACACAGAAATGGTCACAGCACACCACAAAATTCAATTTTTTGCCCGTTTCGTTCAGTTCCATGCGGTATTCCAGTGATGAATGAATGAAATCAAATTGTTGCAACCGCCAGATACAGCAGACATCAGCACGGGATGTGAGTTTTTAATACACCGGAAAGAGGCGATCACATGGACATCAGCACAGAATTAAAACAGCTAGCTTTCTCACCAGTCTGTTCAGGTCAAACTAAGCAATTTTTTTTTTTTCCAAAGTGTTTTTTTTTTATTTTTTAACATTTCCGTTCACAGACTTATCTACTGAATCCCTCTAATTATGTCTTTTAGATATGAATCTAACCTCCTATTTCATAGCTGTCTGAAAAAGGAAATGTGCGATGTCGAGATTCCTGTAATTGAAATGTTTTGAAGGCAAAATAAACACACTAGAACAGATTTTTGCATGGCAATACTGCTTATGCAGCTAGAAGAAAAGCAGAAAAGGTGAACAGTGACAAAATATAAGGACAAATTGTTCATGAATTATTTCAAGCACATTGCTATTACAGAAAATGCATTTTTCTCCTCTTTAGTGTTTTCCATCTATAGCAGTCTCTTTAGGCGTCAAGCTTTTCACAAACATAGTTCAGTTTTTTTTTACAAGTAAAACTGTATCTGATTAGCTGGGGTTTTTTTGTTGTTGTTTTTTTTTAATCCCTAAAAATTATTTGCTAGTATTTATTTTTGTTGATCTTTCTTATGGCAGTAGCATAAGGTATTGTACCAATATACAGGAGTGATGTTTTGGCAATAATTATGACAAGTTCACTCGTCTGTTTTCTCCAGTTACAAGACAAGATCATGTTCTTCCCGATGCTTCTGATACCATTACTGGATGAGTGCGGTGTGCAGCCGGACAAACGAGTCAGCTCCCACTCTTTCTTCAGTACAGCTGAGCTAAATGATGTGTTAGTAATATTATGAGATTTGCTTTTAAGTTGTTTCACTTTTTATTTTTGAGAAATATGGCGTGGAAAATATGGTGGATAAGAGCCTTTTTTTATTTAACAGATGTCTATTTTATTGAGGCTGTATGAAAGAGTTTGAACTCGGATTTTGTTGCTTTTATATCATATGATGTTTGCTTTTGACAGCTGTGTCTGAAATCTCCTCATGAGGACGTTTGACTTTGAAGATTTTGTCACTCCTCAGCACCAGCGAGTTGAATCGACTGGTCACCATGTACGTTAAGCGATGTGCACCTTGCTGGAAGGAGCCAGATGTCATGGCATGGCTGGAACGCAATGTCACTACTGTCTTGGACATTGTGGATGAAGGGAAAGATCCACGCATTAAGAAGTATCCCAAGAGGTAGGTTGAAAAAGGAAGATGTGGATAGGGAGAAGCGAAGGGGGGAGGGGGGGGGGTTGAAGGAAGGATTGTGCATCTTGAAATGTTTTTTGCTCAAAATTCAATGTTAGGTCTTTGTGTTCTCTTAAAGTCAGGCTGTTTCTGAATGTAAAAGTAATACTAAAAAGTGGCAATGCATGATTACAGTTATATCTGGGAGTGCAATTGAAAAAACTAGTTTATGGAAACATGGGCGCCAGTTTAGTTACCAGAATTGATAAAGCAAGGAGTGATAGAGGAAGATTATAAGTTTAGTATTTATCCTCTGGGATATTCTTTAACTATAGAACTGCAACCCAGCCTAAGGGCTACAACGTCCTGTGGCGTGCCTTGCCGGGCTTGTCAAACTGGATCTCGGGGCTAGTACTTAACCTTAGGGTGTTTATTCAGACTATAGAGACTCGGCCTTGGCTTTGGAGTGATACAATGCAGGCCCAGATTGACCACCTTGCTGACCAATGTCTTTCTCTAATCCCTCCCCTAACTCCACCCTTTCTTCACATGTAATAACATTTGCAATGAGCCAATGGTAGGAGAAAGGATTGTATTTACAAAGAAATGTCAATTTCATATGGGTGCCAATTTTATCACCCCTCATCCCACAAACCATTCGAATTACAGATTTGCTCATAACCTAATGTAACTGCTTGGATGAAACCACTTCACATAGGGATGTAATTACGTTTACGTTATAGAATCACAGTGTAAACTGCAAGCTATCACCCATGTGACATGTGGACTTAGATTATTCTTATTAGATCAGATCAGCTGACATTGACGGGGCAGCAGTGACTACAAAGAAATATATACAAGTGGTCTAATGATGGTACAGTGTGAGAGCACAAGAGAGCTATCTGATATATTAACTAATAGATACATAGGCTACTTGAGCTTTCATTTATAGCAATTATAGCTCACTTGTATTCTCAACAGCTTGATTGCTGGTCAATGCAAAACTTGAATGGGTCAAGTGGTCAGGGAAGACTGCGTTATTATTCAGTATGGTATAAACAAAGAGACGACATGTATTTGATACTCTCTCGCATCATAATATATTTTCTTTTGATTGTAGTTTCTGACCACTTGAGAGGACTTGAGCGGGCCATGTGGCCTTTGATTTCTGTTTTTCTCTTCTGTTCAAGAGGATTTCATCTTTGGGCATGGAATTTCTCACTGTTCTATTAGGTAAAGTTTCCTTTACCTTGTGAAGGAGTGTCTGTTGAGCTGCGCATACTTATTATGGCGATAATTTGACAAAACTGAGGCCGATAAACCCCAAGTTTAAGTGACATGGTGAGAAATATCACAGCGCAACGAGGAGCCCCCACGAATAAACACAGGTGTCTCATGCAGGGATTTGCTTTACCTGTTGTATAAATACATGGTTCGCAGTTCTTGGATTAATTTTTAATTGCTCAACTGCTACTGAACTTGACCTCTCTTTTATTTTGTTTTGTTTTGTTTTGTTCGATTGTTGTCTTTTATGTTCAGGCACTATAGTGTTGATCAGTTATGAAATGCTAGAGTGAGACAAGTGACATCGGATCTTGATAAATGACTGATCCATTAACTCACTGAGTCCTAAACCCGACTATATCAGTATTCCCCAGCAACCGTTGAATTCTAACCCTGACTATATCGGTATGGGCCTCCCTTGTAGATTCTGACGTCAAACAATTTTTCCATTGGTCAATTAGCTGTAAACATTTAGTAGCCAGTCAGACACGACTATGCATAACACACTTGGAGGAAACTACTAAACTGACTTTGTAGGTGAGGAAATCCTGACCTGTGGCCTGATTCATTCTTCGCATTGTTTTCATCTTCCACAATGGCATCTTTCGACTCCTGATATATTGGAGATGAATATGCCCAATTCAACTGATGAAAGTGATGTAGAAGGCCTTCCCGATAGGAATATTTGTTAGATTGCCGCAATAGGAATATTTGTTAGATTGCCACATATTTTCAGAAATGTATGCATCGCATGCTTGTATCACTGCCACATCAACACGTGTAAACTAGATCTAGATCTAGTATGGCCTTGAGGCTTGATCCCTGTGCGATACACACTCGTTGTGTTCTTCCTCATATCACAAGTGCAATATAAGCCTAATTCAAGATTTATTTAGTGGTCTAATCTATTTATCATTTTGCTTTTGATACAGCAATCACATTTTTTCAAATATCTTTCTCCCTGACACTGAAAAACAGCAATGGTATTTTTTGTAGAAAACTCCATGTGCTGCCCTAAGTTTGAACTGTATCGTATCAAAGCTGACTAAGTGGTATATGCATAATCATGTGTTTGGAAGTATGTGTTTGAATATACTTCATTTGACAGTTTGGATTATATTTGCTTAGTTTGGTGAATAGCATATTGTCCTTTTTGTGTGATTTATTGAACTCCAGAAAGTTTTGTTTTTTTTTCCAAATTTTCCCGTTTTCTTTTTCTACATCTTTCAAACTATATTGGATTTTGTAAAAATAATTTCATAAATGTAAAGAACACTCAATATACTATTCATTCACTAAGTTTCGTAACATTTGATACATATTTACTATTTTTTTTTTTTTTTTTGAAAAATGGTTGAAATCGTTAGGCATCAGCAGCAGCCAGTAAACTGAGGCGTAAGGTTCAGAGAGCTAAGTCATTTATAGATTATGCATCCCCCAAAATAATGTTTGTTTCATCTGTCCTGAATCTTGTCTTTCAGGCGCTATCAACGTTTCAGGGTCCCTCCAGTCACCTTACTGAGGCACTACTTCTTGGCAGAGATACCTGGCTTGGGTCTGCCTCTGGTAAATCTTATCGCATGACTGTTAGGGATAATTTATAATGATATAAGAAAAGGTATTAGGCTACAATGAGAGTAGATTTAGTGTTGTGTATGATGACTTAACCCTTTGAACCTTGTTCACCAGTGCCTGAAAAACACCTGTCCCTGGCCTTCTGGGCCAAGAACGCAGATTTCTGGTTTCAAGTTGAATATCTTTTGAATACACAACCCTCAAACGCGATCATGGGCACAGATATTTGTAATCACCGTAGTCCTAAATGTCCTTGCCTCGATGCGACCTATTAGATCTATTTTTAACAATAGTGGATGTGCAGGACTGGAGTAAGTCTGTCAGCCTGGTCTACCAGGCTTTGGGGTATTTGATACGGGAAAACCTGCCCGGTGCACTGGGCTGTAGGGTTCAACAGGTTAATAAAAATCCGAACAAGTTTGTAGGATTAAAATCTTGTAACAAAGAGTATGTTTAAAGTTATATATTGACAGTGTTATATTACAAACCTAGAGAAAGTTTGTAACAATGTGGACATTTTAGTCAGTGTAAAAAGTGTGTTTTCACATATAACATTACTAAGCAAAATCAGTGATTTCTACCTTCTTCACCTGTATGCTTGTTTGATTCCACAGCAAAACAGACACCAAAGTATATTTACATACAACCCATTTCCCCCCACGGACAGCATCATAACATATACCAGACCACAACGGTAAGTTTTGTGTTTACTTTAGGTGAAGAATAATTTGATGATAAACTTATGCTAGTGATATATGAATGAAGCAAGTGATTCAGAAGTAAAATGAGTATATTGACAATAATTTTGACCAGTGATGGCTGTTTTGTCAAACCTGTTGCTCTATATGGCTTTCCAACCTGATTGCTATGCTATCTGTTGGTATCACCTATCAGAGCTCTTGAGATAATTCAGTGCCAATAGGAAAGCTGAAGTACCTCCATGTGAAGCGACCATGACTTTTTATGTGGTTGCATCTTTATTTTATGAATCAGAATATTTGTTTATTTGTGCAGACATTTCAGACTATCCATTGAGTTTTTCATGTAAAAAAAAAAAAAAAAAGGAAGAATCCTTTGATGTGTTCTTGTTTTCCACCAGAGTAACAGTTGCCTCACAACAGAGTGGAATTCTGGGCTCCTTTCTACGCTCGGTCATGCCCACTTACAACCCAAATGTAAGTTAGAACAAGACACTACAAATACTTAATGCGTTCCACAACTTCCACCATTGCATATCCTTTGACAATGTCAAAGAGGCAATTATGAAGTATGAGACCACCAGTCACCAATCATTTCCAACTGCCTCTGTTTTCTACTGCTCTGTAAGATTCAGCCAGTGTGATTTCTGTCGTTTCTCTGATATTGTCTTTCCATCCCTTCCATTGACTCCTTCTTTTGTGGCTGCCTCTTACTGTGCTGTTAGAAGGCCTGACAAAAGAGACACATGACCATAGCATTTCAGCTTTCATTTCTTCACTATCACAATGCATTCTTTCTCTCATAATCATTGTCCCTTGTTCACATCTCATAAGAACATTCAGAATATGGAACAACATTGTCTGACAAGGTAACTATCTTAATGAGCAAGCTCAAATACAATGTGTTATAACAGATTTAAAACCAGAATGATTTAGCCTGTCATGCCAGATCATATGCATAGATCTAGGGCAAGCAATAGAAAGTTGTTGGTCATAGTGCTCAGGTTCATCTCGCAAGCATATAAGACATAAAAGGGGACAAAAGTGTTTTCTTTGTTGTTATTGTTGTTGTTTGTTTGTTTTTTTTCCTTCTGTACTACATTTCTTTTAGATCTATACTTAATGTGACTAGGAAAGGGAAGTGGTTTGGCTGACTGAAAGTAATGGCTTGCTGACATTTCTGTGCCAATTTGTGGTTGTCCATATTATGTCGCCTGATCTAGTGGTGTTTTTGTCCTTGCCAGGAGCCAGCAGATGTCGCTGCGGCGCGAGCACGAGCGAATGGGGCAGTAGGAGGAGATGAGGATGGAGCCCGCAGCCTACCTTCGCAGATCCATATGAGTATGCGCGCTGTCATGCAGGCCATGCAGGAACTGCTGAACGAAGGATTGATGGCTCCACGGCGTGGCCAGCCGGGGGCTCCAGACTCAGATGACGATGAACAGGATGAAGTAAACGAGAATAACAGAGAATGGGAAGAAGATGAAGAGAATGCTCAGAACGACAGGAGATGATCTTAGGTCTGTTTTTGCTGAAATATTTTTATGTCTGTGTGTATGTCAGTGTGCCAGTGATATATCTCTGAGATATACTTGATTGATCACTGAATGCAGTGCTAGCCACTACAAGTCAATGACACTGATTAGTCCTTCTCCATTTGCTCCAATTTTCATTGACTTCAGGTAGTTATTTGATTCAAATTATAATTAATCCTGACCCAAGGGAGTATTTAAATTTTAATGAGTATGCTGGAATAATCCTGAAGCAATGTTCAATATCAAGAACTCTACAATGAGACATTTAGACTACAGAATATTTGTGACAAATATAAATCTGTACTTTGTAGTCTTTTTCTTTACTTGAATTTCTCAAAATTTCATTTACTTTTAGTCTTATTGAGTTGTATCAGATCTGCCATATTTGGTTGTCGCAGGTTAAAGACATACAGAGCAGTCAGAAACTTAAGCATTATCTTGTTTATCCTTTCAGGATTCATGCTCAGATTATTACTCAATTTCTCTCCTAACATTTGACATTGTCTTACAAGTTTGGACTTGCAGCTGGAGATCTACTGCTCTCTTTCCATACCAAGAGAATTCTCCTTGGATAAAGATTGTCTCTTCACAAGGCATGAAAGTGTCAGTTGTCAAGAGAAGGTATTGATTGAGAAACTCGGATTTCATTGACCGTGGGACTACAGGAGTTAACTTTAAACTTGAATGTCCTGGCACAGAAGAATCGTAGCTAAATCATTTTTTTTTTTTTTGATCAAAGCAAAATAAACATGTCCACTTATGTCAATAATTCATATATGAAACATTAGATGTTCGACTCATTTTGCCCAGTTGCGGGACACTCCTTTCCTGGTGTCCTGCCAGTTTCACTCAGCTGCTTGAATCAGGGCAAAAGATAACCACCCCCAGGAGATTGAAAGGTTTACAAAGAATGTAAGCAGGCAAATCAATCTAGACTGTTATAAGACTCATCCCAGGCTATCTATATATAGCATTTTCCACAGATCTGCAACTGGTAGTCAATGCAGATTCAGCGAAATGCATGACTAAAAATTTGGGCCCTTTGCCCTACCTATTCCACTAAAATTTGCATCAAGCTCCTTAACATATCCTCTGTTAGATTGCTGAAGACTTTAATTTTTGCAGCATTCATGAACTGAGAAAAATCAGAAAGATGGTTACATCTTGTCAGCTCTCTGGTAGATTGCTGAAGACTTTAATTTTTTGCTACATTCATGAACTGAGAAAAACCAGAAAGATGTTTACATTTTGTCAGCTGTGTACATGATAGCAAACATGGTTCCTTTGCCCATCCTATCATGTAAGATTTTGCAATAGAATCTTAGGAAGATGTCTTGTTTTAGTTCATTAAAGAATTTTATTTGTCAAGAAGACTGCTCAGCATGTATTACATTATGAACTAAGTACGTGTACCGGTATATGAAATGAAAGAGATGTATAGTGCATGATTTCTTTGACTCTGAATGAGTGATGTTTGACTATTATGTCTCTTTCATTATTTTATTTATGAGGTTGTCTTTCAATACCTTTTATGAAAATATATGTATGAGACAATAAGAAAAATATTAGCAACGTATCTTACACTTAGACTTGTCTTTCACGTGAATTGTACAGTTGATTATGTTAAAACTGTAAAGTTGAAGAGACAGATCCATTGTCTTATCATTTCTTTTCAAGTTTTGTCTTCGAGTTGGATGAGGGAATTGCATGCCTATTCATCACTCACTTTATATTTTAAATTCATACCTCAGGACTATTATTTTAAAATGTCTGGCTGAGCTGGTGATGTTACATGTGCATCATTTGTTCTTCCTTTACGTTTGTGATTATCATTTTATTTGTGTTAATGGACGTGGGTGACTTGGTATGGATTTAGCACCAGTTTTGCCAATATTTTATTTGCTTTATAAGCAAATATTCTTTGGTTTTAGGATTATTATGCTAAAGAGAGTTCAAATTCTCTTTTTTTCTTTTATCTTGCTTGTGTAAGTTCAGCCTCCTATCCATGAGTAAATTGATTGCCAGTGATAGTATGTGTTATCTATTATTTATCAAAAAAAAAAAAAAAGAGAGAGAATCATAGCTTTCAACCAAATGCTATTACATTTGTGGAGAAGAGTATTGAACTGCTATTTTTCATCATTATTATCAATGTTTTAACTCTCAGTACAGTGGAGCATAAATCCTCTTCAATCTCCAAGCTCTTCTATTTCTGCTTTCTGTTCAATTTCGTGCCAAGTCAATCGTGCCTTCTTCATCTTGGCCTTGACCACACATCGCTAAGTATTCTTTGCCCATTTACAGGATGTGCAAATTATTCTGGTATTATGGTAGAAGTTATGGTGCAAGTTATTATGGTAGAAGCCCTTTTAACCAATCCTGTTGCTTCCTCTGTAATGAAATCAGTGGTCTTTACTAATTTCAGAAAACCAATCATTCATATTGATAGCAAGAATTTGTGTTTTCAAACAAGTGGCAGAAAGTGGATGTGAGATTTTGAAGTGGTTTATTAGAATTACAAAGGAAAGAATGTTGGCATTCAAAGAAGTTTTAAAAAAAGCAATCTAGACCTTTTATTAAGGGGAAGGGCGTCCTGCAGGTGATTTTTTTTTTTTTATTGTTAAAGATAGACTATTTTAACCTTTTCCATTGAATTCGGCATGTTCAGATTTGAGGAAAATGCCACCATAATGGATTTTGGCGTCTCTAAATTGACTGATTTAAGATCTATCTCCTCTGTCAAATTTCAGCGGTAATTGATAAAACTTGGTGAACATATTGTTTGACATAATATCTAAAAAGTTACTTATTTTCAGCCCTCCGTATGAAATATAAAATTTTCTAGAAATTTTTGAAAATGCCATGTAACAAAAAATCAAATTTTGCCGTTTTTTCATACTAAAAACCCCTTTTTCTCGAAAACTTACCAACCGAATGGGCCGCACACACGTACAGTTTTTAGTCTTGTCATGAAAATGATGTTTACCAAATTTGGTAAGAATCAGTATTGAAACAAAAAAGTAGATAGCAAAATACTGTCAAAAAACTGGGTTTTGAGAAAAACGCAAATGAAGTTTTTTTTCAGCAAAAAATGGACATGGAGAATTTTTTTGTTCTGCTTTCAGTCTGGGAACAGCACTTTTTTTACATACGAGCCCTCTCTCCCTAACTTCTGTGTCTTTTGTTGCCGTTTTTCGGTTTCCTGGGCATATCTTTTCTCGAATTTTGCTTCCTACTCCCCATCATTATAAGAGCTCCCATAGAGTCACTTCCGGGTTCTTGAGGCATCTAGGTGCCCCCCATATCTTTTTTTGTCCAAACCAAGAGTGTCTTGATCTTTACTATGGCATATAGTCCACAACTGAGCTCTGAAGCACCAGAAAGAAAGGAAAATTTCACTATTTATAGGACCTGGAAATTCATTTTAGAAGGCTAGCACTGATAATCTGCATGATCAGCAGTTTTTTTCACCTTATAGTGGTCATCCAATGCCCATCACTGGCACTGTGGTTCATGATATTGTTAAAAGAGGTCATAATCAAGTGTTGTCTGCACTTTTTGCCTATATATAATCAAATAGCGATGATCTACGACTGCATGTAGCAGCCAGATGGAGCCAAATTCTGGTTGACAGTAGGCTAGGACTTTGTTGAATGACCATTGGTCAAATAGCTTAGAATGGACATGTCCATTTTTTGATATCATTTTTATATGCAGAAAAGGCAGGGCTTTTAAGAGAAAACAAAAACCCAAAATCGCATTTTTTGAGCAAAATCCATATTTCAGGATGCCTCCCTCCCCCCTACCCCACCCCACCCTCCACCCCTTAATGTAACTTGCGTGAAAATGCAAATTATCTGACACATTGAGATATATTTGACCGTAATGACATACTTTTAGTTCATATCTGCTAAATCATAATGCTTGTAGTATGAATCCTCTGTGTTACACGATGAGGTGAAATGAGTCACATATCAAAGTTATTTTGTTGTGAAAATAGATTGCATGAAGTTTCTAGCATTGGCTGTGGACATGAATATCAGAGCACAGGAAAAATGTAGCTAATAATTTTCTCATCAGATGTGAGTATACCCGTATATTGATTTTTGCTTCCATAGACACCAGTGATCCTGTACATGAAAATTCTGACACCCAACCCATTTCATTGGTTGCATGATAGAGAAATTGACTAGCACTGGTGCAGTCATGTTAAATGTTCGGTATATACATATGAGATGTGGCAATGAAATCGGGTGCTGATCATTTTTTTTAACATACTGAGTTATTGGCATAACATTAAAGCCTATTAATTTCCTTTTCTGTCAGTGAAAACATCTGTGTCCTACCTTGAATAGAAATTGAGATATTGGCAATTAAAGATGGTAAGAGTGATCAGCTGCTGCAGCTGATTTTAGTGAGAAAGTGACGGATCACTTTTGTTAATACTTGTGAATCCTGTTTTAGATCATGTGACTGAAATACATTTTTGAAAAGACATACACAAAAAGTGTTTTATGCAAAAAAGAAGGGAAAAAAAAACGTTTAAAAATTCACTCTTTATTGAAAAGAATTGTGATTTCTTAGTGGCCTTAGTTTAACGAGCATCTAATTTCATCATATCACATCTCAAAAATGCACCTAGGGAAATCCTTACTGATTGTCAGAACATTTTTTTTCAAAATATAAAGCCCAGTTTACTTTCATTAGTATAAAGATCTGAAAATTTTGCTTTTGTGAAAGATTTTATTTCATTATTTATATAATAAATTAACATCAGAATGTCTCTGCTTATATTTTCATTCTTCTATTCTTCTTAATAATAATGTAGATTTAAGATATAAATTAATCAGTTGGAAATGTCTAGAGAGTTTTATTTCATCTTTGTCTGTAATCTTCAACATTGTAGGAGGGAAATAGTATAACAGAGCCCAGTTTCATTGAACATGTGATTCTTATATATCACATTAAGTGATATTATTATGCCTAATATTACCAAGATTTGTAATTGTGTTCATCCTCAAAGATGTAATATTGATTTGTCCCGGATGCTGCTAAAGTTTAGAAGGATGTAGAAAAATGATCTAGGAAAGTATACTATTAACCTACAACAACATTGTATGTCATTATATAGAAGTTTTTCTATTTAGGTAGCCAGATAATATGATTTTTAATTCTACATGATTATTGGTGTCATGTAGCTATGGGTAGTTTCTCAATGGAATTATGTACGTACCACTACTACAAAGGCTCTCATATTGAATACAAATAAGGTCCATGCATTTTCATGTCCAGTGAAGTGATCTTAAAATGAAATGGGAAAAATTGTCTCAAGGTAAGTCTGAATGGTGAGCAATCCTTTATGGCGTGTTTGTTAGACAGACTGAAGAATGATAAGAATGATATTTTGATATCTAATCAACTTACTGGAGGTGGGAAAGGGTAAGGAATAGATGTAGCAGGCAGATGTTTACCAAGTTTGAAATGTTATATAAATGTATGTACACATTATATCCATGATTTCTTGTGGTAACAGAATAAAGATATAAATTATGACATACATGTACATGAATCTTTGCTAGTTGCTGTGTTTTTTTATTTCTCCCCCCCCCCCCCCCCCCCGTGTTCTTTTTTTTCTTTTTTTTTAAATATATACCCAAATGGTCCACAATGCTCAATACTCTCTCACTCACAGTTACACACGACCTCCAGTCATCAATCCTGTGTCCAGTCATCACTTTGCCTGTCTGCAAAACACAAATATCAAGAACAAATTTCAGTTCTGTACATAAAGTTTTAATAAATGAAAAAGCCAAACTACACACCCAGTCATCTTTGCTATTTTTGGTATTGATCATTGATTTAATAATAATTATACATGTGAAATATTAAAATGATGGTGGTCACACTCAGAGAATCTTAGAACAATGGATGGTTTCACCGCTAGCCAGGGAACATCTTTGTTGGAAGATCGACCATGAAGGACGCCATGGTCAAGTCGTTTGGAGTCTAGCTCTTGATTAATTCTACCTAGAGCATGGAGGAGATTGGAACCTGCTTTGTCCATCTCCTGTGATCTTGCAAAGGGAAATCTGATGTTTTAGATAAAAATTTCTCAGATGAGAACGAAAATATTTGGAGGTTCCATGTATAAATTACTGTGAACGTTAAAGAACCCTTGGCGGTTTAAAATACATGTAGTTTCAAAAGTAGTCGGAGATGCTCTTGTCCAGGTAAAATTTCCAAATACATGTACTCCAAAATTCCTACTCATCTTTTTTATCACACCAAATAAGACATACATCTCAAGCTGTTGTGATATAACCCACTGTTCACATTGTTTATTGAGATGTCAGTTCTGAACTTGCATTTTATCAGCCATCACTGACAATGCAGCAGACAAGTTGAGAATTGGAGGCAAAGACTATCCCAAATTGCCTGGCTTTGATGCTATGACAATTCGTAAATGGTTTTAGCTACATTCTAGAAATTCTTTTCTCTCCATCTTTTTCATCAAAACTAAAGTTGTGCAGAGCCATTTGCATCCCCCAGATCCGGAAACAAGGTATAAACACCGAACTGAGCTCTGGACCATACAGTGTTAGAAATAATACAAACAGTAGGTGAAGAAATAGAAGCTTCATCAGTGAAACGTGTAATTATAGCCCCGTGCAAAATAAATAAATAAATAATGGTGCATTCCCACTGCACCTTTGGACAATTAAAATTTTTAATGGTTTCTGTGATACATTGAGATTCTGAGATACACAGCACAGGTGGATCACGCACACTCTCTTAGTTACTTTCAGAAAACTATTACGCTAAAAAAACTCTGTTGCTACAAATTTGCTCTTTACGTGTAGTTTTCCAATTTCTTGTCAAACACATAGTTTGAGATGACATGTAGTTTTTATATATTAAAATGGTACTACACATCACTATGGAAAGATATATTTGAATAGGCGGGGAAATTAATTAAAGGGGTAGTGCAACGTCACGGACACCCTATACTATTTGTCGTAAAATAATAAACTTCTAGTAGCCAAAAACATGTTTGCGGTGTTATTTTTGCGAAAACGTCGCCGTTAATGTGTTTATTTTGCAAAATAAGACGGCTTGCTGTTCTGCGTTTTCTTTCGCCAGCTCGCTACGCCATTAGCGTGTGACGTCATGTTTTTCCGAGCATCTCTATAGTAGGAGGCTGCGCGTCTCGCAGCGGACTAGTAAAGCCCTATCAATTTCGGAGTGACACAAGTGCAGGCCCACATCGGACCACCTTACTGATTAATGTCTCCCTTTAATCCCTCCCTAACTCCACCCTTTCTTCACATATGATATTTGTAATGAGCCAATGGTAGGAGA
>JBCEWB010862812.1:0-48833 GCA_039654565.1 Peronia peronii
GAAATTTCGCTACATGGCATTTTCAAAAATTTCTAGAAAATTTTCTATTGCATATAAAGGGCTGAAAATACGTAACTTTTTAGATATTATGTCAAAAAAGACGTTTTATCCAATTTTGTGAAAATTTGACGGACTGGATAGATTTTGAAGTTAGCCATTTTAGAGACGCCAAAATCCAAGATGGCCGCGTTCCCATGGCAACTATTTGAAAAAGTCAATTTTTTTTCACTGTTTTCCTCTATTTTGAACATGCCGAATGCGATGGACAAGATAAAAATACCTATCTTTAATAATAAAAAAAAATCAGCTTCAGGACCCGCCCCCCCCCCATCCTTAAGGAGGTATTTTGAGATCGTCACATAATCAAAAGATTTTTGCTCATTTGTGTACATATTCTGCACATGGCAGACAGCTCTTAACCTATGATGAACATTCAGAGAGGCATTCATACCACGTAAACAAAGCCTGTGTGAACAATTTTCCTCAGTCATGTGACTGATCTCGAAATACCTCATTGTTAGATGAGTAATTTTTCATGTATTTTCCTCACCCCAATGTTAATATTGCCAAAAGAAAGAAAAGGAAATACACAACATAGGTGCATATACCTGTTGTGTTTCATAAACTGAAACAACAACTGCAGAGGAACATCAGAAGACCCATTTTCAGGAGAACTTACTTGATAATGGAAATCAATGTCTCTGTTTGCATGAGTAGTAAATGGTATGCTTAGTGTAAGACTTTCTCCACACTTGTGAACAGTATCCATGCGAGGAATCTGAATGTAGCTAAGAGATGGTGAAAACCACTGTGTAATGTGAGTGTAGCCCCTTGGCGCAAAAAGTCCCTCATGTTCTGCATCATCATTGTCTGTGTAGTTTACAGCAACCGCCTGTGGATATAACAGATCACAATCAATCTGCAGGTTCTCATTGTCAAACTCATTAGACCTGTGACAGCGGATGTAAAAAATTAATGGTCTTAACGCAGCTTGGTGGCAGTTCAAACTGTAAGTCCCAATTAGCAAGTTTTCTTTTTTTCAGTCATATCTGTCAAAGAACATCTCTGATTTAATTATTTGGCCTGAAGTTGGGCTGGATTTGGAAGTTCGCTGACAGAAGTGATCTTTGGTATAAATGATATAAATGGTAATAAGAACAATTGTCACACATATTCATACTTCCATACAATGATTTAATAGTCTATATCAAATCACTTCCTCTCTTAGTGCAATTATCAAAAACAGAACATCTTGTGTAGATATATTAAATAGATTTACTGCCACAGATAAACATGTAATAGTGAGAAAAAAAATTTTCAAAATAAATGAATTTAAAAATGCCTGTTGGTGGTTGTTGCATCTTTCTTACCTCAATGTTGATAGATGTTATACTTTCAGTGAAACCACCACAGAGGGAATAAACGATCACTCCAGAACTGTCCGTGACAAACGTGCGGGAAAATTTCAAGTTGTTCTTGTGATTTACAGCTTTGATGAGGATAACTTCCCCAGCAGCAGGTGAATCATCTGGTCTGGTGGCTGTGACCTGAACAAGTTACATTTCATATGACTGTTTTCTTTAAAAATATTTGCCGATGTTATTGTTTTATTTGTATTATGTTGTCTACCAAGAGATATTATTTTCGTGTTGAATATGACAAATATATAAAGTAAAAGAACGAATTCCCCATATCTTGGAAATAACAAGCTAGGTACCTGAAAGTTTGTACTTGTCTTTTTGAATATTTGTGTAAATCTTACATCATTTAACATGTTAAATTTAGTTTCAAATGAACAAAATATATATTGTCAAAAAAAAAAAGACTGTTATTCTTGAATGGTGGAAGTTACATAAAAAGTCTATGTTCATTACTTTTTACATAATTTATAAACTATCTAAGAAATAGTCAACAACACTGTTTGAACAAAAAGACTTCAAAATTAAATGACAAAACATTCAAGATTCAATAGCTCTGGTTAAGTTTGTAAATGATACTTTGAGATGTCTGAGTAACTTTCTCAATAGAAATATTTTTCAAAATTGAGACAGCTTCTACATTAATAATGATAAGCAGAATATATTTACTTTTCCATAAAATGGTAATCCTGGTTTGAAAAAGCCATTTGTATAGTCATCCATCTGGAGTCTGAAGGGTTCCATGGTCATAGAGGGACCTGCCTGAGTGGCATTAACAATAGCCCCTGTGCCCTCCTCTGTGACGGAAACAGTGAACTGAGGCCCTGAGTGATAGTAGCCATATTGCCTGGGGCCTTTCAATTCGGTAGCATTGGCTGAAAACTTATAGCATCCTGAAATCTGAAAAGAGTAAAACATGCAATAGAACAGTAAATGGGCTGACAATGAATATAATTTGAAAATATGGAAAATATGGAAATATTTAACTTGTAATTGAAGTTCTGACTATGAAAAGAATCTAAGTCACATTTCATACATTTTGATCCAAGGTTGAGAAAGTCCAAATGAAAAAAAAGAAAGAAAGAAAGAAAAAGTCAGTGAGAAAATAGCAGTCAGACTTTATAGTCTAAGTATTCAAATATCATAACCTGTGAAACTGGAGTAACTGGAACAGTACACAACCTCAGAAAAAAAATGTCTTTCATAGAGTTGAATTTTCTGAAGATGGAGCTGTGTGTTTTCTATTCTCGAGTCTTGAATTTAAGAATGGAGCAGGATAACATGCTGGTAATAAGATGTTGACACTCACAATTGACATTTTATTCATATACTTCATGGGAAAAGGAGAATCTACCATGATTTTTAGTCCCATTTATACCCCTTTATAAGAATGGGGAAAAAAAGCAATAACTCGAATGTAACTGATGATCACAATAAATTGTAAGAAAAGCATGTACAGTGTGAAATAAAATAGAATGAACTGATAAATATTGCTATTTCATGTCTTTATCTAATTGTTGTGAAAAAATACTGTAGCCTATGCCTTGACCAATTTATAACCCAGAAAGACCTGCAACACCTAGGACAGCTGTTTCCCTGTTCTTCAAACTGGGATACTTAGTCTGGGTGGATGACCCGTGGCTGACCATCATTTTTTGTGCCCTCAGATATTTGATACCCATCAGGCCACTGGGCAGGCGGGTTCAGCCATGTGTTCAGCTGTGCTTAAATACCATGACAAGGATTAGATTTTAAGCTGATCATTGCAATTTCATTTCACTATTAAAGCTTTCTTTAGTAACAGATGCTCTTCTAAAGCTGTGTCTAGAGAGAGAAATTGTTTGGCTTTTCTGTCATCTAAAAATGTTGGAATAATATGCAAGGTGAGTGATCTTTTCTGCTATGTTTTTATATGGACCCTTAATTTTATTTTGTTTGAAGGCTATCCATGACTTTTCTAAAATTGCCATAAAAAATCACTCTAAGCAGGCAGAGCTTTTCTGTAAGTGTAATAATGTTCATAAATGGATGCTGCTTTCAACAGAGTAAATTTCATTCAGTTGCATTATAAGGATTTTTTGTATGCTGATATATATGAACCATTTTATGAAATTACTCTTTATTTTTAATATTCATTGCCTTGAGTATGACGTTGCAAGATTTATATAGCTTTTTCTCTGGATGATTAACCCTCCCCCTCCCCCCATACAACATGAGAATTAAAACTGATTTACTTGCATATTATTCATTTCCAGAGTTTACCAGCATGGAAGAAAGGCATCATACTTTGTCAGAATACATGGGATGTGCTGTGAGAAGCTATGCAGAATGTATGCTGATAAAGTGCAGTCAGCGTCATCAACAAAACCATTCTTATGCAAGAATTATGTGTTGGATATATTTTTGTATTTCAACATAGATGTTTCAAAGAATACTATTCATTATGGTGGACACATGTGTCGAAAGTGCTATTATCAAATGTGCAATTTGAAAAAAAAAAAAAACTTTGAATACAGTGAGAGAGATTGGGGAGAAAGGGAAAGCCCCATCTGGACAGATTATAACAAGGATATTGCTGCGTCGCGTCGGATGAGTGCTCAGTATGTGTGTGTTATACTTCTTTAAAGAAAGGTGGCAAAAACATTGATGGGCGAACAGAAGAGCTCAAGCAGAGGTAGTATCTTGTGAAACTGTCTACATCTGCATCCCTTCCACACAGCACAATCAACATTTAGCTCAATGGACTATATTCCACTGTCCACTCACTCACTCATATCGCACAGTAGACTAATAGATCCCGATTCTCACAAGGCAATTGAAAATTCAGTACAAACATAATGCAGATTCTAAAGAAAAGCTTTTAAGAAAGAGATTTATCCAAAAATGCACTTTTTTGGAGGATCATTGTGTGCCATGGATAAAATTATGGATTTGGCTTAGGACTCTTTAGTGAACAGGGCAGAGAACACCTTCACAAAACTATGGGTAAACTAGAACAACAAACACAAAGCATTAAATGTACAACAGACCGCCTTCTCAGCATCTTGAAAAAACACCTTACATAAGATGGCCCAGACATTTTTATACAGGAGGCTCCAGTCATGAAAAGAAAAATAATACTATACTAGATTTTGTTCGTTTGTTTGTTTCAGTTTGTTTCAGTTAGATCTATGAAAGTGAGCTCTTGTGATGGGTCATGTGGTCTAGTCTGAGTATATTTTCATTAATGTGTAATACAGGTTATATGTATAACCTATTGCCTTCATTTAAATTTATATAACATTTAAATCTCACAAATGCTGTCTGTAAAAAAGATGTACTACGGATGATAATGTTGTCACTGACCAGGTGGAAGAAATTGAGTGATAGTGAGGACTCGAAAGCAAGCTAATGATTTACGCAGTGTGGATATTGAGAAATAAATCATTTACCAGCTACAGTACATTTTAGTTATACAGTAAATAGTACAAACGTGTTGTCTTTATTGTTTGACAGAGTTCTGTTGTTTTCTGTGCATCAGTTTGTTGAGATTGGGTGTACAGGTGAGCTCATGACTCAAAATTCTTATATTGCAACTGAATGAAGTTTATATACATCATGAAAGGGGAAAATGTTCTTTATGGATGTACTTTTCTTATATTTATGTCTGCTCTGAAAAACTTTCGTATTTTTTTTAAAGATTAAAACTTGTGTTTTTTATGACATTTCTTGTATGCACAATGATCCTGCTTTGTAAATACACGCTTAATATGAATTTAAGAGAAAATACTGAACATGCTCTGCTTTTGTCAACCTCTGTTGTGCGATAATTAAGTGATGAGTTATAGTTATTTAAATTTAAGACAAATCTTGAAAATATCAGCGTTTGGCTAAAATGTCCAGTCTGTGTGCGTCCAGCCATGACAAAAACCCATCAAGGTGATGGTGAACATCCGCTGGTCATAAAAACTGTAAACTGATACTCAGGGTCGAACCAACTAAGTATCCCACCTGAAACTGCCGTGCTAGACAAAGTTGATCAACATTTAGTTATTGTGAACCAACAAGATTTATTCTTACCTTGACCACATCATGAAAACAGGTACCAAACCTGGGACCATAGTGACCCTCCCAACAAACTTTTATGTCTGCATGGCCAGAAACAGGTTTGCCATATGTATATCTGTGCATGCAAGATAAAAGAATTTTTTTTAAAAATTCATCTTCAGGAATTAATTTGGGGGAAACTGTTGTTCAGTAGGTTATGCATATTGAATGTAAAATCACAAAAATGTGTATTTATTACAGGATAAAGTGAGCTTTTTCCTTTGCTTCTCTGAATAAGAATAACTATGAATAGACATAAACACTGAAAGTTTCTTTTTGACAGAAATTACTAATGTGAGTGATACAGAAAGAAGTGAGTCATAACTAAAATGGAAACAGGTTCACTAAAAATTCATCTGTTTCCAAGCCAAAGATTATAGACCTGGATGCCATGCTAGTATGTTCTCCAACATTTGACGCAAATATTTGTATATAATACCAATGACTGATTCTTTTTAACTTCAGTAAAAGATGCTTGCTGACCAAATATTTATGAACATTTCACTCTTGAATTCAGTTCCTTAATACATATTTTGGCACATTTAGAATGGTACAAGATACGTGAGTACAAAAAAATGGTTTTCAACTTACTTTGCGCACACTTCAGCCTCAAAGGTTTCTTGATTTGAGAGCAAATATGCTGGTGGTTTGATCAAAACTTCAAAGCGTGGCAGTACTGGGAAATGATACAAAAGAATGAAACAATATGGATAATGATGGAAATTTATTTTAAAAGTTCCAGTTTCTACATCTGTAGTTGATATATCATAAATAAAACTTAACAGATATTTTTAAAATATATATATGTATTTTTTTTTTTTTTACCACAAAGTTTATTTTTTGTACATAAATATTCAAACATTCATAATGTACACATCTGCAACCAGAAAAGTTATTTGCACATTTTTGAAATATTAGAATGTGTCTTACCACTGACTGATCAGTGATGAAAATTGATTCTCCCTAGAGGCTGAAGTTGTAATTTTTTGTGTTTCATGTATAATAAGACTTATTAATGTATTTTCAGATCTTTGAAACTTATACATAGTCATAATTTACATACAGTCACTACAACATTTTAGTACTGGTCTTGGTAACACATAAACTTGTTATACCTAAAGTTTAGTAAAAACAGTAAAAGCTGATTTCCTAAAAAAGAGCTAAATAAATTTACCATATTCTTTAACTTCAAATTCTGCAAGTGTGAACTGATTGTTTCTCTCATCATCTTCAGTTACCGTCACCTCAATTTTCCATTCTCCAAGAGCTGCTTCTTTAGCAAGTTGAAATTCTAAACTGCTGATGCCTGTAAATTTATGGAAATATTAAAATCTTTTTGTATTATTTAACACTTGTAGCAAGTGAATTTCAATAAATCAAAATTCTCATATAACATTAATAAATAACAGTGCACTTCTCTCATGTATTTGCTTAATAAAAATAGGAGTTGCTTACGATAACTTTCTTCTTTTTGAAAATAAGCTAGTAGACAGTTTCAAACATACTGCTAATGACAAGTAACACGAAAAATTTATAAACCATGGTGTCCAGTTATTTTACACAAATGAGAGTTTTAGCCCTTCCACAATAAAGTTTCAGAAAACAGTGATATTCTCTAAACTAAATTTAGGACTTTTACTTTCCCTTACCTTGAGTTTCCACATTAAGATACTGCTTCACCCGTTTCTCACTAGGATCAAGGATAAAGATTTTTCTGATCTGTTGAAAAATTAAATAAATATTGAGTAAATAAAACTGCATGGTGATACTTTCTGATTATAGAAATATAATTCTGTACTTTACAAAAATACTCTTTCAAATCCTCACCAGTCTTACCTACAGTCAAGTATAGCTTATTAATCAAATCAAGTAAACATAATGATGGGAAAAATAGTTTTTTGTCACCTTTGAAAGACAAAACTATGCTCAGAAAAATGTTTGATTTGATTATTGCACATCTTAACGCTACTTCGTATTTTTTCTGTATGTCTCTTTACAACAGTTTTTTTTTTTTTTGTCAACAATGCAAATTGCATTAAAAATCTGATACAGTGCTTCATCCCAAATCTTTAAATGTCATCTTTTTCTTTTCTTTTGCTGTGAGCTGCAGTGATTTGATTACTCAGTCTATTTGTTTTGATAAATACAAACTACAAGAGATTTAAGTAGATACTGCAGAACAGGTAGGCTCAACATAGTACATGATTCAATCAGGCTCTCACAATAATATCACATACTATAACAGGAAGTATAAGAATATATTCTTCACATAATATATGAAAATTATTCAAAATTTCATACCTTTCCAGTTCTTGGCTTCAGATCCTTTAGCAATGTGAGAATTCTGAATTTGACTGCAAAGCACAAAATACATGCATATTAAAATTAATAGCAATATTTGTTACTGTTACGTAATGAATTTATCTAATTAGCCTCAAGTTTTCAATATTTAAAAGTCACGCTTTAAATGCTAAGTGTATCTTGATTTGAGGTTTACAGTGTCTTGAAAGGTCTACTACATTCAAACTTGGCAATAAGAAGCAACACTAAAAAAAATATACAAATAAGCTCTCTCAACATACTGATTCTAGGTATCACAGTTTTATTGATTTTATTCTGAATTTACAATGCAACATGTTAAATTTACTTTCACTATCACATTGATCAAATCCCACTATTTTATATGTATAACAAAATCAGCCTTGCAGACAAGTAATTGACTCTTCATTTATTCATGATGTTTCATAAAAAAACAAAAAAAAAAAAGAAAAGGAAAATTAAAAAATGAGTATGCACTTGAAGAGTGGCAAAAAAGCAATTTCAGACAGAACAAGACATAAATCATAACAGTACACCAATTTACTCTACAACTCTTTCACATTTTCCTCTCTCTCTCACTAAAATAGTATTCTTGTTTATTATTGAATCTTGTCCATAGCAATCAAAATCATAATCGTCGCTCATTTCACAAAGGCAATGTAAAATGTCATTTCTTTTTTCACTGAAACTGTTCCCTGCAAGTGCAAAAAGAAAGAAATGTTTTCTTACAAAGAGGTATAGGCCTGTTTATCGTTCAGAAAAGACTTTACGTGTGAATGTAACGACTGTTTCTCAAACTTATTTGCTCTCATCTAGCAATGTATGTAACCTTTTACCCTTGTGTGAGATGGGTGATGATATGATAATATTATGTGTGGGCTCATATGCCACATACCTTTTTGTCCAGGTTTGTACATGGGTTTGTCAGTCTGCACAAAAGTGATTTGCTGATCATTAATGACTGTCACCTGGACTGCGTCATGTACAATGTCAGTCTCGTTGTAGAGCAGAAGCTCATAATTGCCTGATGCCGGTACTTCAAACTGGTTGCATTTCTGTGTATCTAAAATGAGAAGTAAATGAATCAAGCCTCATGAGCATTGTGACTGATTTTATAGGATAATGCCTTTTTATGTTGTTGTTTTTTTTTTTTTGGCAACAACCATTCTGATTGATTAGCCATGAAGACATTTTCTTTTAGCTCAGACATTGGCCTTAGAGAATTTTATTTCATTTTTTAACATAAATAACACCTAGGTAATGTTAGTTGCTTTCTTTATTCATACACAAAGTACTGCTTGCAAGTCAAAATGCAAACAGTTTAGGTTTCATTGTATATTCAGCTGTCAAGTGAAGATTTTTATTCTCATAATTTTGTGATATTGCATGAGAAAGTATGGAATGTTAAATAATATGCTTATACTTTGAGGAAACCTTTGAGGCATAGTAGCTCTGTTTCTAAATTGTTCCTCAGCTCTTTTTCTGAGCTAGCCACGAAAAATGTAAGAATGAATTTAAATGTGCAATTTGTTTTTCTTTATTCTTTTCTTTTTTTTTTTTTTTGGAGTGGGGGAAGGGGTGCATATTTGTTTTCGTTCAGTAATGGTGTCCCTTATCATCTAGCTGCTTTCAAAAATGGAATAATTTATACAAGGTATTGATGTTTATGCAATTTAACATTTCAACCATAATTACTATAAAGTCATTGCTGGCAGTGATAAAATGTGTTATTTCGAATATTTCTAGAGTTAAAATTCATTTGTTTTCAACGCATAATAAATGCACATCTTTACAAGACAGTAAACAAATTACCGCACCTTTGGTGTATGTGTCATTGATTATGACAGCTTTATCTCCTGTGTCACTGTCAAACATAGTCATCGTGACAGGCACCGACGATTGCTCGTAGCCATGCATGGTCATACAGAACTGAGACATTGTGCCCGCTCGCAGAGTCTTTGGCATGGTATAGATGAAGCCGCTGGAAGAAAAGAAGATATAAAAAATGCTATAAATGATGAAATATGTCAATGGTATATCATATTGTGGCTGTGCTATCACAATAGGGGTGATGGAAAAGACTGAGCTAGGCCTATGTGAAAACGTACACACCTCACAACGCTCACACCCTGAACATACACAGGCACAGGCCTACTTTTGAAGTTTTCACTCGCAGATTCACAAGATCATTGTTTTCATATCCCCAAATCGCATTGCCGCTCATAATAAGTCTTATTACATGTACAAACTGATGTCATAAAATGCCATCTCAAGTATTTATCCTAACATGCATTAGGACTGCAGCGCCAGACCGACAAATGAAGTGCCAGTATATTGATAAATAATATTTATTATGACTGCATTCCTTCCCTTCCCTCACTAGAACCAGCAGCGATTCTAATTACAATGTAACAAGACTGCATGTTTGCAAGCTGAGACAGGCAGTCTCGTCCTAATCTAATATTATCTGACTTTCAGAAATAGGACCACGCTGAGCAGTTTTTGTATGCATCCGAGTTTTAATACCGGTGCAACTTCAAAAATTCGTTCATTCGTCGCCTATACTCCGGACTTGATCATAAATTTTAAGCATACTATTGGCCGCATAGACTTTCGGTGAAGAAACAGAGGGTGGAGACGGGAGCAGATCAATGTCCCCCTTCCAATCACTAAATATCATCATCTTGAACTTTGACATCGCGACGAGTTCACCAGTGGCTTAGGTTTCCTGATGTTAATAATGATAAACTGACATTTTTATTCTCGTTTCTCCTCTTCTCCTTTGAGAAAACTTTTAGAACTTGCATAAGTCTAGACCGAGGCTGCGTGTTGCAAGATTAATTTAAGCTGTTAAAGTTCGATAATATCGAAATTGTCAGATCAATGTAATAGCGTCACTTCCATAGACTCTTGATAGCCCTTCAACATCGATTTCTTCATAAAATCAGAACTGAAAGAATAACTTATGTCCGACTGCCAATCATAAGGAAATGGTTCTGACGATTTTATTTATTTATTTATTTATTTTTTGGATACTTTTTATGTATATTGCATAATTATGGTGTGGTGTCTCTGTGTGTGTGTTATAACTTCCTCTACTTTTTTGTCACCTTCTGTTATTCTCATAGTTCATAAGGGCACTGAATGTTCAAGATTCAGAATTAGTATGGGATGCTCGTGTTGCAATTAAAGGGCATCCAATGATAAATTATTAGGCCTAATTTCTTTACCACTCGTACCAGCAAGTTGAGTGTTCATCATGAATCAAATCCATCTAAAACATAAAACAGACACAATGTCATGATTCCTCTGGTTCCTCATATGTCAAACGTACCTGTATGAGTATTAACGCAGCAGAATTTGATTGCGTTCATGATAATAAATGTGAAGTTCCATTATCATGTTACCATTTGCTGGTGGGGATAGGTGGGGAAAAAAAGTGACGTGAATAAACATAATGCAGATATGCTGATATCCCAGATTGTAGCCTCCACAGGACGTGAAGTAAGACAATATGAATGATGGATGCTTACATGTTACAGATGTTTGATAACGTTTGTATGTTCATTGATTTTGTAAAATAATTATTGTTTCTGGTATACTTTTGTTTGTTTGTTTCTTGTTTGCTTTTGTTTGTTTGTTTGTTTGTTTGTTTGTAATGCTCTTTGCTAGGATAAAAGAAGAACGGGTCGTCCTCCGTGAAATGGAGCCTAGCCCAAAGATGGAGGAGGGACAAGACAGTGCGCACGGTTCTGGCGGCGACTACACTAACCCACCCCTCGCCCTCAGGGGCTTTCGAGAGATAACGCTTTAATGACATGTTGGTATAATTCTCATGTAGTGAAAAGGACGGATTATTGCTCCTCGTTTTTGTATTATCTACACTGGAAACAGCACTGAATAACTGTCAGGAACTGAAGCATTAATCGTGAGGACGGACATAGCGAAAGCAGATTTTTTTTTTCATCCTAAGCAACAATAATAATTTAACGTTGAACAAGTCATCTCTGAATGTTGATTTTGAGTGGTGGCTCCACACAGATTTCAAAATGACCAGTGCAAGCCCACATCAGTTCTCCTGACTAATCATGGACTTCCTCAAATCACTTCCCTACTCCCACCCCCTCTTCGGATATAATATAATCATATTTGAAACGAGCCAATGAAAGGAGAAGGGATTGTACTGACAAATACATGTCAATTTCATGTCACCCCTTGTCATGCAGACCATTTCCATTATTCATATAAGGTACTCATAATCTAACGTAATAATGTTGTAGATACCCAATGAAAACTGCAAGCTATCATCCCTTTGGCCACGTACTTTTAGATTTTTCTGATTGAAGCAGACAAGGGCAGCGTTTGATTGTCAGTGACTACAAAGAAAGGTCTAATGGTGGCATAGAGTGAGAGCAAAAAAGAGTTGTCTGATATATAAGTTAACAGAAGCATTTGTTTTAACTTCATGCAATAATATGAAAGAAAGAAAGAAAGTATGAATGAAAGAAAGAAATTTCAACAAGCCACTACAAGAAAAGAGAGCAGAAAACAGAGAATGAGGAACTATGGGCAGACTGTTGAACTTTTATTTGATTGCAAAGTTGCACCTGTTCCTGTGACAGAGAACCAGTGACAGGACATCAAAGTGGATCAAAATCAAAGCAACTCTTAAGTTCCCATGCTCCCAGGGCCCGATCATCTGTCAGTTGCGTAATGTCAGTTTATCTGCGTAATCTGTCAGTTGTGGGCCGGGTCTAAAATTAATGAGTGTGTTATTTTCTATTACATCATATATATTTCTTTCCAACTCAGAAAAGCTTTCTCTTCCTGTCATTGAAGTTTGCTGAAGTAAATATGAAGAATAATACTCTAGCTTGCAGATTTATGATCCGCGCTCGTTTTCTTCTGTTCACTTCAATGTCCACGTGCACGGTTTACCGCGCAAGGTCCGTCACGCGTCCAGTCGCCTGCCTGCCCATCAGTCTCTAGTCCAAAACCGGTCCGGTTCGACTGAACGTGTAATACATGTATCTCTTTACAGTATCGTATCTCGATACTCTACTACCTCTGGCCCGCCATCTGCAACCTTTGAAGAGGAGTCTGCATATAAAAGGAGATTTAATCATCTGACAGTGACTTCTGGGGTGCCTTATTCTAAAGATAAGTCATGCCATTGGCCACTTTGAATGGCACCGTTACTGCTCTTTCTCACTTCTAGGTAGGGCTGGATTCAAACTGGTTTTTAAAAATTAGAGCTATAGGAAAAACAAACATACAAACAAAACAAAAATAAACTATTTCTCCATAGATTATCGACATCGTACAATCACTCTAACATTATACCAAAGATACTAAAATAAAAATCTTTGATTATACTATTAAGCTGTCAGTCCTGAAAGTTACAGTTTTTCAAAAAGTATGTGCTAATCAAAGACTGTCTCAGAGTCTCATGATCATCTATAGAGACAGAGGTGTGCATAAACGCACTGGTCCTATCAACAAAGGCAAAGCTAGTCAAACTGTAACGGAAAAGCGTCTTGGGCACATCACATGAATGGTCGAAAACTAACACACCCAATAACTCCTTTGATGTACGATAGTCCAAGAATGCACATTTTGAATGCTTTCACTTTGTGCTGAAATTTTGGCCCGACAGCGGCATTCCGCCGACTCTTCATCGACTTTTAACTGCCAAGAGTTATTTAACGGGCATGACGTAAATATACGACCTTCCAAATACAATTGTTCGCCTTATTCGAGAAGGTTAGACGTCGGCCTTACCTAACCAGAGGAAGCCAAGGGATCTTTGAGCCACTGAAAAAATGCGAATTCTAATCTTCGACTCTTTCTATCCTATGACGGCAGACCCGAGACTCGAACCCGCAAACCTTCACAGCCTCAGTTTTCGGAGAGTAGAAAAAGCTAATCATTAGGCCATTGCGACCTCCGGGCGCCCGATTTGTTTGTTTTTCTTAAGCCTTTCAATCCTAAAGTAGGATTATCTCGTCTTTTAGATGTCAATTTTTGCTGAGAAATTTTGTGGGTAGAAATTTGGAATTTGAAAATTTGGCCCGGACAGCGGCACTCAGCCTACTCTTCCATCGATTTTGAACTGCCAAGGATTCTTTAATGTGCGTAACGTACACAGGGGACCTCCGAAACATATTCGCCCTTATCCGAGAAAGCTAGACGTCGGGCTTCCCTACCCAGAAGAAGCCAGGGGACCGTTGAGTCACTGAAAAATATGCAAGTCTTTCGATCTTTGTGTCCTTCCATCCCCCGATGAGAGGACCCGCGAGTCGTGCAGAACATGCAACGTCATTGACGTGAATTGTTTTCACCCTCTGATGCAGACGCCGAACCACAGAGCTACTGCGCCCCCTCCGGGCGTCCGACTGTATTACGAGTGCTTTATATAACATGGCAGCTGACCACTATTGTTACGTTGTTCTTTCCTGCTGATATTGTAGTAGTGTCTCCACTCTATAGCTAGGCAATGTCTCCGTGTCTCTATCTGTTTATCTGGCTAATAAAAAAAGGAAACATTACGTGCTTTCAGCAGTTGTCCCTGTTGCCTTTGTTGAGCAATTCATATAACTCACATTTATTTATATTGCTTGACATCATCGAGCTCAAAATTGGTTTTGTCTCAAGGACTTGGGCTTATCGGCGAAACAAGCTTGAAAGGGGATTTAGAAGCACTATAAAAACGAAACTACAGAATTTAACAATTGAGAGAGAGATGTTGAAAACGCAGTATAATTTTATTGGGTGACCCAAAAGTCCCTTTGATTTTTTTTCTCTCCCTCTCTCTCTCTCTGACTCGCTATCGTCGTCCATTCCTTTTCTATGTTTATGTATCTGTGCAGATCTATTCTGTGATAGTATGCTTTCGCATATAGTCTATTAATGTATATGCCTATAAATATGTTGCCTTAACAGAATGATTATTCCCTCTTTATTTCCCAACAACATCCAGAGGTAAATATAAAGGTGAAACTGAGTGATGTAAGAGGTAGATGAAAAGATATTTTCTTCACATTATGTATATCTTTTATCATCTGATAAGTGATCATTAAATTTTAAAAACAAAGAAGAAGAGGAAAAAAAGAAAAAAAAAGAAACTGTGTAATTTATATATTTAACATTGGGAATTCCTGTTTCACTTCTACCTAACAAGTCGCAATCAAAGGAACGGCCTTTCTTCAGCATAAGGTGAGGTACTCGATCAAGCCTGAATTAAGTTTTGCTATGAATGAATGTAGACAAACATAGACCTACATGGCTGCGCAAGTCAGAGATATCTCAGCCACCGGAAAATCATGAAACAAACGGAAACTAGGCCTCTTCTCCTAACCACCTCCTGAGAGTTTGGCTCAGAGCCCATGACAGGGATAGCGCACAGAGAGATGACTTGTGGGGCAAATACATCTGGTGTAAACATCTTAATTTTCAGAGTTTGCTTATTCTTTCTCAGTTTAATAGACATAATGAATGGATCTATATTTCACTAAACAGGTCATGCAAACAATGAAGGTTGTAGCTAACTTTGTTAATTTGTTGTGAGTCTTGTAATTTATGATATCTCGTCAATTAACATTGTTAATTCGATAAGATCCTGTGGCTTAATGCAGCAGTGGAATCGAAGTTCGAAAACCCTTTTGTTAATAAGGCAGATAGAATTCCCATTATATCAAGATGTTTACAGTATAAAATGCACTTTAAAGATACTATTTCTTAGCTTTAAAGCTGTAGCTGGAGAAGATCAAAGGCAATTATTGTCTTTGTTTCTCCTATACGTTTGTATAAACGTGGATATTATATAACCCATGGTAATGACACCGCCCCACTTCTCCTTCTTAGCTTAAAAGTTTCTCCACCCTCCCTTTCCTCATTAATCGTTTTGTTCGCTGTCGCATCTCATGGTCCTACCCGCTCCTTCCTTTCCCCTTCCCCATGTGAATCTGTACTTCATCTCCCCTACCCCCATTTCTCACTCTTCACTTTCTTTGTCCGTTCATTTTCTCTTTCAACTGAAATTTTCTTCCCATCCCTTCCGTCATTACTGAAGTGGACAATCTTATTTGTACTCGTGAGCCTTTCTTCAGCCCAGGCTAGCCACTCACCAAGATGTGTCATAAACTATTACCACTTTCTCGCCGGAAAGAGACATTCCTTGGCCCTTCACACGATGAGAAACGGGCGTCTAGCACATTCTTTATTCATAAACAGATCAGCGATACCCCAGTCATAGATGATCAACAGCGCAGAAGAAAGAGCTATAGCCAGACATTGCTACTCATAATCATATGATGGCATTTACGTGTTAGGGGCTCTGGATGAACTTTATTGTCAAATGCTGGAACCACGTCCCAAAAGAGCCAAAGTCCAGACAGTTCACCCCAAGGGATCTCTGCTGTGAAGAGCAGGGGATGCTCCTGTGGTAGTCGTTGCGCCATTGTAAAATATTTATCCGACCATTTCCCCATGAGGGCCGCGCTACATTTTGGGGGCCAGGCAAATTAGGCTTCAGTGAGATAGATCTAGAAAGGGCGAAATAATCCTAATGCCGAAGTTCAATTATTCCCTTCGATTCTGAGCCCAACTCACTTCTTTTTTTTTTCACTAATTATTCAATCCATTCTTTTATTCAACGGTGTTAGTCTCTTTTAAAACTATCTCTTATTGTTTTATTTTTCGTTCCTTGCTATCCGACACGTTTATCTCGCCCTCTTCCAAACCTTGTTTCTTCACTTTTCTTGAAATTTTCTTTGACCTTCAAATTCCCTCTCCGGCTCATTCTTTCTCCTCTCCGTGCTCTCTCTCTCTCTCTCTCTCTCTCTCTCTCTCTCTGTCAGCCTATCTTTTTTCTCCGCCTGCCTTTTCGCAACTCCTTTTAACTGTGATTTCATTAGACTTTTCTTTGTTCTACAGAAAGGCAAAGTCACTTTTTCTTCCTCACGCTCTCTAATTCTTCCCCCCCCCCCTTCCCCACTACCTTCTCTCCCTTATTATATTACCTTCCTGAATTTCTTTATTAAGTTTTTACATAAAAGAAAGGGAAAATCGAAACTCAATGGTCCATTATATAGGGATATTGTCTTTCCTAATCTAATTCCTTTCCGCTAAAAATGACATGTTTATTACATTTCTGAACTTTATGTCTTTGTTGTTTTCCCTAATGCGTTATACATTCATTCACCGTATTATGATTCCAGTATTAATCTGTCTATTTCTACTTTTAAAAAAAATCGGACAAGATAACATACATTTTATTGGGCAGTGAACTCTCTATTCTATTTTTTCTCAGGCATAGCCAAATTATATCATGCCTATTAGTCCTTTCATTTGAACATTATACCCATACACGCATAATACGCAGAATTTGTGGCATTTGTGCAAGCCCTATGCATGTATGTGCATGTGTGTGTGTGTGTGTGTGTGTGTGTGTGAGCGACAGTGAGGGAGAGAGCGAGAGAGAGAGAAAACGAGAGTGAAACAGGAAGAGAGAGTGAAAAAAAGAGTCATAGTTCGGAAGGGGGATTTTATAAAAAAGAAAAAGAACAAAGATTCCAGGAATATTTTATGCACGCAATTTGATTGAAAAGCTAAATAAAATTATTGTATTCTACCAAAAAACAGCAGAGCTGCATCTTTTATACGGTGTTTCATGCTATTTCTATTTCCCAGAAAGCTGCTCAATATAAAGTAGAAAGACAGAATCCCAGACACTGAGGTCCTTGACCGCGCCGGCCTGCCCAGCATCTTCACCATGCTCATGCAGCCACAACTACGTTGCACTGATCACGTAGTGCTCATGCCAGACCACCGTCTTCCAAAAAGACTACTGTTTGGTGAACTCAAATGTGACAAGCGCTCCCCCGGGGCCCCGAAAAAACGCTTCAAAGACAGCCTGAAAGCTTCACTCAAGGCCTTCGACAATATACCCTGACCCTTGGGAAGCAACATTTCTGGACAGAGGTGAATGGCGCGCTGTTGTCCACAAAGGCGCTAAAAACTGTGAGGCCAACAGGACAGCTGCAGCAAAGCAACGCCGACAAGCCATGATGGACAGCGCCAACAGATCCCCAGTTGCTGCCACCATTCCCTGCCCACACTGTCAGCGAATCTTTCGAGCTAGAATCGGCCTGACCAGCCACCTACGCACCCACAGACCAAGAGACCCCCAACCTCCTAGAAGAAGATGACAAAATGGTCCTCGTCACTACGACGGACGAACACACATTTCTAAAGAAGCTCTGCAAAACAATGGATGAGTTTCGTAACAGCAAGAGCCGACATTATGAAGAGGAAAACAATCTGAGTAAAATCTTAAATCTGATTAACCTAAATCTACTTTAGGGTCACTAATTTTGTCTCATGACGAATACGATGCCGTTGAAGACATAAACACAAATCATTCTTTTGTTACAAAATGGGCATCCGTATGATTAATTAGACAGATGATTAAAGAATAATCATCATTCTCCTATCTTTTAGAGAGGATCATTATGAGGATCTTTTGAAGTATATTGTCCATACAGTTAAAGAACCGAACAGCTGTTTGCCGGCACCAGAGTAGTCAAAACCGATTCATTTGGGTTGGTCTTCAAGAAAAGGTCTACAATCGTCTCCTTGTTTCTCAAATTAATATTCTCTTTTTCTTTTTCAATTCCACAGTACAGAAGGGTATAATTTAAATAATCTTCCTTTACTTTACTCCTTCACTTGAAACCGCAAGGGAAAAAAGTTTGTAATCTTCCTACCTGATTTCAAGTACAGAATTTGGTCTTAAAATTGAAAGTGTGATACAGAAGACGTTTCCACCAGCATGCCTTCAAACATATTTTCTGACTTGAAATTCTGACAGCGAATTTTAACGTCTTCTGATTTGTCTCTTTCTTCATATTCTGCCTTTAGTATGGAACTATGGCCGTCTGTCTGCAATTGTATTTCGTTCTCAACTTGATACTATGGCACAAAAAATTATAAATCCTCCAACCTCTTCAACCCTTTCACCTTGTCTTTACCTTGTACAATCAGACCAGGCACTAAGAGGTTATGCTGTTCACATCAACACTTTTCTTCTACGCCTCTAGTATGTTAACTTATCTCTTTAGCCAAAGCAAGAAGTCGATCAAGATACATGAATTATGTTTAATAATATACTACTCTTTTCTCCCCATCTGTCTAGACACCTTCCTGTCTGTCCATCCGGCTGACTGCCTGTCGATCTGTCTGTCTCTCTATCTGTCGGTCTGTCTGTCTGTTCTGTCTCTTTGTCTGTGTCTATCTGTCTGTCTGTTTGTCTACCTGTCTGTCCTATCTGTCTGTCTGTCTATCTGTCTGTATGTCTATCTGTCTGTATGTCTATCTGTCTGTCTGGTCTAGCCCCAACCAAAGTTTCCTGTTTAATTTGAAACAGTGGCAGAGTACTTTATCATTCTCCATCCTGTTTGCGCTGATATTCCCTCCATACGTTGAAAGTACTCCAGGGAAGTATCTTACCCCTTTGAGACTATGGCACCGAAATTTATAACCCTCCAGCAAGTCTGTAACAATAATAAATTCCTTGGAAACTATGGCTTCCCGCATTCTATCTCCCGGGGGAAAGAAAGGCTGTTATGTTTATACATGCAGAATGAGTCATGCTCTCAATCGATGACATGCAATCGTTTGATGTATCTCAGAAACAAAGAATAGGGAAAGAATTAAGATGTTTAGAACTGAAAGGCGTGGGAGAGCAGTGGGTAGCTGGTGTTGAGAGAGGAAGAGAAGGCAGTACTGAAATGGTTGGGAAGATAAGCGGGCGATGAAATTAAGCACTGTCTTGAGTTCGCTCGTTTTATTGGTAACCATCCATCCTATTCCTTTCCTGAGGCCAGCACGCTTCCCGCCGCGTTGCCCTGCCACAAGGCCCACTGTAACTGTGTTGCGATTCATTTCTCAGTTAGTTTTATTCAAAGGTGTAGATGTAAAGACCTTTTGTGATACATAATATGCAAAACAATGTAATTAATAACAGTTTGGTGTAGAAGATGATTATGTTTATTGAAATATTTCAAAAAGAAGGCATTTCTTTTAAAGAATTTGAAGATATAACCAAAAAATATATATATTATAAAAAAAAAGATAAGAATAAGGTTTATGGTGATGATTCTATAGACAATGATAGACATAATAATATTGTGCAGGAAGCTTTCTAACTTGATTTAATATAATATAACCCATACATATTTGATATTTGCAAACTAATTAATAAATGACGAATTGATTAAATCCAGAATTCTAAGCTGGTGAATATGATATTATTTCATGATCTAATGTTCACACGCATTGCAGTTATGATTTCAGGGTGTGTTTTTACAAGAGCCTTCACTGGAGATATTGAGCTCCGCTGTCTGATGTCCTATCTCTATCTATATCTATCTGTTTGCTTATCTGAAAGGGTGGCTAAAACGAAACCTTAATCGTACCATATCTGAGAAATACCGAATTTTGTAAATTTAACTGTCATTGAAAAAGAAATTGAGGAGCAAAATACTGGAAGTATCTGTAACAATTGACGAATTTTATAACTTTTCCTTCCATTTAAAAAGAAAATGAAAAGATAAGAAAAATATTGGAAGTGTCTGTTTACTATAATCCAAACATTAACCGCCCTCGACAACAGCAATATTGATTTTAAAAAATGTTGCTTGAGAGAAGAATTCTTTTGTACACTAAATAATGACTCATAGAGCGACATCTCTTTTTCTTTTTCATCAGCCAATCAATCAAATTCTCTCCACCCATTTTCACCCAACTGTTCCATTCTTCCAATGGCACATTAGCTAATTTCTCTGCATTAGCATGCTAGAGTTGATCATTAAAACTACATGAGCTATTGCAATTGCATATTATTCATGCATATGCATGTACTTGTCTTTTGCCAGCAGCAGTCGTTAAACAGAAACGAAAAATACGACAAGGGCTGTTTCATTCTGAAGGCTGTTTTGAACTGATCAGGATTTGTTTAATGCAACGACAATAAAAGCAAGAGTTAGCAAACAAACAATTTCCTTTATACCAATTTTCAGGTACATCATTTTATCATTATATCAATAAAATACCCGTAGCAGTAAATCAGTTACGTCTTTGTTAGCAACCTCAGGACCATTTAATACATCAGAGCTTGGAACATCATACACACCGAAATTTCTCTGTAATTTTATAAATGATATGCATGAAGGTGACTGAAGGGAGAAGGGGATACATATAACTACAATAACGTTTCTTTTACACTATTTCTATAGCTGACAGTACCATTGCTACAGAGTCAAAAAATCTATGATCAGCTATATTAACATTGGATATTGTATTATTATGAAATGAGATACTTACGGTTTTGCTTGCACTGTGATAAACCCGAGAGTTAACGTTAACAACAGCTTGTAAATGTCCATCTTTGTTCGCCGGACTGGAACCATGAACGAGAAAGGCTTAATCGGGACACGTTCTCAGCAGGAGTTGATCTAGCCTCTCAAACACCTTATTGCCTTTCTTCTATATAGCCTTCGGCTGCGGGCCGACGGGGCTTCCTGAGAGTCGGGAGTGAGTTCGCATAATGAGCTGACGTGCGTGTGCACAGCGCCTGGCGACTGCCTTTCTGCGTCGGTTTCTCCTTCGCGATGTGGTGAAATGCACCACTCGAGCAGGGGACATTTCGTTTGTTTGTTTTTTTTTTTTTACCCACTTGCAATCTTACAAGTTCATTTTAATCCATTTGTTTGTTTGTTCGTTGGTTTGTCTGTTTGTTTGTTTGATTGTTTGTTAATGGAACAAGTGCACGATTGCTATCAGTCATCTAATGTGATGTTAATGCTTTGACTACACATTATGACAGGAACTATGACTTCTCCATTCAACAACAACATGAACTGAAGGTGAAATTGCTCTGGATGAACCTTTCAATGTTTTCCAAGACAAAGGTACCGCCCCCTCATTTCTCACGGAAACGTTAGGGGAATCCCCTTCTTTTCCCCCCGTCTTCTCCTAATAGTAGGCCTAAACATTCCAAACGGAAATGCTTTTCTCTAAAAAGACGTTACTTTGTAGCCTTGACGTGCCACTGGGAGTAGGAAACTCTCAATGTACCCTTTAACCGACCTTGTGAACTTGTTGTGAACTGTTCAACCTCCTGGGGGTGTTCATCTCGAACTTAACCGATTTAAGGTGTAATGGACCCCTCTTCATTATTAGGAGACCTTGCTAGACTTTTGTTCATCTTGTGCCCGAGGTATGGAACACTCAGAAGGGTGGTTCCTGGAAGCGATAATCTATCAGTCTGATGAGTCTGGCTGTAATACAAACATTTAGCAAATCTGATTTTTCCTTGCAAATTTATTAGGCTATTATGAGACTCATCATGTGTTAATTGTTTGTAAAATATCACTTAAGGTAATAAATTATAGCCCTTAGTTTAAAATTGGGAAGAAGAAAGGAAGGATCACATGATGGTCGATATATTGAAGTGCCAAGCCTATAACAAATTAGGTGTGCCTCTTGAGGTTATGCTTAAACGACATTTACAGGGAGGATTTGGTTGTTTCTCACGCATTGATATCCCTCTTGTCAATGATTCATCGACACGCATACTTAATGCATACAACTTTAAAAAGAATTATAAAAAAAAAAAGAAAAAAAAAAAAGAAACGATAGAAATTTTTGTTAACTTCACAACAAGCAGTCCCTAACAACTATCGGGTGTATTTGCTAACGATAATTAAGTGTTTTTTCTTTGCAGCTGCAACGAAACTATACAACCAATTAAACTGTAATGCACAATAGGCAAAACAGACAAGCTCGTTTTCCTGTGCAAAATCACACACAAAAGAAATTAAAAAATCTTTAGTTTCTAAGAATCCTGATGATACAGCTGTAAGCTGAGAGACAAATAGGGTTACAAGAATCGGTCCCTGCTTGGTGGAAAGAAAAGGCAATGCTTCAATTAACCAAAACCAAGTTGATTTTTTAGAGATGTTTGCAATACAAAGTTTTGCAACCAGTCGTTAGAAAAAGGAAAGGAAATCGGTATTAAAATATCTTTTCCGTCATCTCAAAATGTTATCTTACCGATTATTATTTCTTAGAGTCTATATTCCATTGTGTGTCTCAATGAACAGCCTTTAAATCAGTCTATTCCAAACTCAGCTTTTGGTGGAGACTCTCTTACATTTGACACCGGGAAGGCTAAGGGCAACTTTCTTTGGAATATTATCAACCACATAAAAATTCCACGGCAAATTCCATCGCTTCCTCACTCATAGCCTCATCTTTATGTAATTCGTGAATTTATGGCTGAAAAACAAAATGATAATTGATTTTACTCATAGTAATCACTATTGTTTGAGATATCAACCTTTGAGCAACCATGAAGTGCTGTTAGAGGTTAAATTAATGTGAAACTGACAGAATACTTCATTGGCCTGGCCATGTGAGACTATGGAAAACCCTGGCATCTCAAAGAAATGGCTCTGCAGAATGTTCAGGGAGAAGAGCACATCTGCCATTCTCAGATGCTTGCAATTCTAAGGTGACAAAAGAAAAATGTTGTCTGTGTTGAAATTAAACGGCTCATCAACAGGGTTATGGGGATATATTTCACCTAGCATGTTTATACGTTTGCAAGTTAAAAAAGGTGTATCAAAGAGTGTGTACAATTGGATAATCAGATTGTAAATGGAATCTATCGAAAGACATGCTACTCTTCGTGTGGTCTGCTGCATGTCCTCAATATCGCACGACCACGGGGTTAATGCTAAATTTTAGTGTGAAGGCCAACCTGACGTAAAAAAGCTCTAGATGCCTATGGTTTCGTTTTGCCAGAAAAATCTTTTTTTTATTCAAAATCGGCCCTCGAAAGTGGGTAAATGCAGTCCAAGATACACTTGCCCGGCGCAGCTCTGATTCCACCGAGTATTACAAACTGGAGAAAGAGCTGAGAACCACCACTGCTGAATGAGTATGAACACGAGACAACGCGAAAGCGAACAAAATCGGACCAACACAATGCAGTTACTCTGCACTTTTCCTGCAGATATTCATTGATCATCATTTGATTCAATCACGAAAGACACTAAAGGAGCAAGAGAGGACAGACAAATAGTTGACAACATCTTGATCAATTTCTTTTATAAATCCTCTATACGGATCCACTATACTATTTTTTGTCTTATAGCTTCGACAGGAAATATACATGAGCGAGACAAATGGAGAATAAATAGAATATATCGAGAGAGTGAATAAAATTGTTAAAGCAAATCAAGGGTACATTACGCCCTATATGGGAGACCGTATATCAAAGTTGAACAGAATTCTGGAAGGCTATTATGCACCCACTTTATAATCAACTGAAATATTCCGGAAGATCTAGGTGTTTGTTGTTTGTAAGGACTAATCGTGAAATTCATTTCTGCCATCAACGGTTCGTTATCATACTGAAGCAATTGTTCCTTGAGTCTGCCTTGTTTTAATGTTACTTACCACATTTTTGTCCGCATATAAGAGTGAATATATCTAAAGTATATAGTGTGTTTCATCAACTGTCAATGGCGTTTCCTTTAGGTAACAAATAAAGTTATCTTATTTTATTTATCTTATCTTATCTTATTTTGTTTTATGACTCAGCTTAATATGGTCATTGATGGCCTCTGTGAAAAGCATTAATTAGGGTATGGAGCTTGGGAGGGGGGGGGGGGGGGGTGAATTTCATCTGCCAAACATTCAATAATTTCTACGATCTTTTTCAAGGTTGTTTATTATCATAAAAGAGAAATTATGGCATGGCATTAATCATGCATTTTTATTATGCTTCAGAGAACTAATTATGTTTGTCGCCTGCGGCATTGAGGGTTTTATAAATGATTTCTAAATGCATGTTCTGTCTGCCTATTTCTTTCTTTCCCCTCCCCTCTCTCTCGTTTTCTCTCTCTCTCTCTCTCTCTCTCTCTCTCTCTCTCTCTTGTCCTCTTTCTCCTGATCTCTCTTTTATTACTGTCCTTCATTCTCTTTCATGCCGCCTCTCCCTCTCATTTTCTCTCTTTTCCTTCTTTGTATTATTTGTTTTGCTTTCCCACTTCCTCTCTCCTCTTTTTGTCCTCTCCCTCTCTCTTTCTCTCTCTCTCTGCTCTCTCTCTCTCCTTTTTCCTTCTTGCTGATGAGCGCATGATAATTCTATAGCTGTAATGCCATTCAGTCATACAGCCAGCCTAGCCAGCCTGCAGTTGGCGGGATGAAGGGGCGGAGGGGGAGGGGGGAGGGGAATAAAGGAATAAGTAGAAAATACTGTATTGGAAAAAAAACAGAAGAAAAACTCAAACAACAATTTCATGTTTACCGCAGTTGCAGCTTTTTACTGAACATACATTTTACATAAGAGACCCCTTTTGTTTCCTGGTGTTATCTGTAAGATAGACGTTTACAATTTTTTCTACTCCCATGTGGTCACCTGTCTGAGGCTCAAATGCGCTGTTTTATGTTAACAGGTTTTTACTATCTTATTCATTATACATCCGTTTCTTTATGTCTTTTCTTTTTCTTTTAGTTGTTATTTTTCTTCTTCTCATTTTGTGTTCACTTTTTATGGGTTAAATCGCACTAAAAACACTTAAAATGACTGGGTTCAGTTAGTTTTATTGAAAGTATGACGCCATTTTGTCTTAACACGACAGATTGTCACGTAGGCCTTTGCATTAGTAATTTATAGGCCTTGGTATGTGTAGAACTATTAACAGTTTTGTTCATAAACACTTCAAACATCGGTGAGACAGGAAATCGAGGATTAACTCATCCATCTCTGCAAATGGCTGAGTTTGATACACTAATTACCAGTAGTCAACGTAGCAGCTGACCAATAAACCTATTGCGTTGTAAGATAAACAGTTTTACAATAAGGTCAATTTAATGATTCATCTCGACCAGCCGTCAACAAATCCTATAATACAGTATACGCGTTATCCACTCTATAAGCAGATCTAGGTGATTCAGTCTAGAGAGCTATTGATAAATTGTCTTTAACATTCTCATATTAGAGATTGATTGCGGTTTTAATGGGAGATCGTTTTGATCAGCTCTATTGAGCTTACTTTTTTTTTCCCCAGGCACAAGAGATGTTGAGCAAACAGTGTAAAGAAGAAATAATCACTTTACTTCTTCATTTTTTATATTTTTTTTTTGCCATTCGAAAGATTGATATATATCACACACACATACACAGATAAATTTACAACAATAAGAAGAAAATATTTTCCTTAGATCGAAACCATAATTTAAAAAAAAAAATAATTACGTGAGTTTCAAGCAGAGAGTATTATTATTATGTTTCTCTTTTTTTTTTAGCACCCGTTGTGTCTAGCAAAGCGAAGTTATAAATAGGTTGGCCGAAACGATTTTCCATTATTACAGATATCAATGGCAAACTTGAAAGAATATAAAATGCCTAGGCGGTCACAGTCAGTAGCCTAATTGTTTCTTTAGTTGTGCGAATTACGACCACCATACACCTAAATCATTCTATCAGCATTTCTAAGTGGTCCATTGTCAGGAGTTAGCGCTACATATTATAATAAATTGTCGTTAACATTCCCATGTTGAGTTGGAGATTTACGTCATGTGGTTGTAATTGTTTCAGATATTAATGCCAAACTTGAAATAATTTGCTTTCGCGTTTTAGTCTCAAATCAGTTAATTATTTCGTTAAGTGTTGTATAAGCTATGAGCTGAATCAGTTGAAAAAGTGATGGAAAACAGAAATGAATGACTGGCTACTATTGTGCGTGCGAAAGGTGGTAGAGACTTTAGTATTCCTCGGGGTAACTCACAGACTAACATAACTGAGGCAGAGTCAAAGTCAATGTGAAAGAGAAAGAAAGAACAAATCATGTTACCCTGAATATCTCAACTGTTACTACTAAAGGGGGTTGTTTTTGACCCAACCATACTGCTTTCCTTTGCCAGACACAAGGGGGCGTTGAATAGGCAGTGTAAATAAGGAAAAAAAATTCGAAAGATTGATAACAACATATTTTGATGAAGTTGTAACGATAAGAAGAAACCCTTTTTCGAAGTTTTACATGATGTACGTGTTAGCAAAACGTTCTATATACGTCTTTCAACCTCCTGGTGGAGGTTATCTAGACCAACTGTTAGCAAAAGCAACAAAAAAATGTTCCCTCTTTTCTGCGTTTGTTCAACAATACCTGTTGTGTCTGGCAAAGGGAAGTAACAGAGCTGGTCAAACACAATCTCCATTAACCCGAAGGATATGAATTATGACACTTCCATTGCTGAAGTTCTGCATGCTTATTGTACGTGGAGTGATCGATGTTATACAAGAGGGCCAATTACTGTTCTCCCTGAATTCAGATCCGTTAGGAGTGGGAGGGGGCGGTAAAAGAGAGAGAGATGGTGAGCGAGGTAACTTTATCTTTAGTGTAACGCGTGAGTAATGACGGCATGCCCTTCATAACCTTCAGTACGTTTTTTATTATTATTATTCTTTTTCTCTGACAAAGAGGAAAATAAAGAAGGGGGGGGGGGGGGGCAAGTTATGGTGACCTGTTGTTATTTGACCTATTCATCTGTAAGAAAGAAATAAGAGAGAAATGACAGTTCTCCCCCACTTATTTCTCCTCCCACACATACTCACACACACAGATGACACACACACAGGCACATACACACAAACATACTACCCTTAACTGGATGTCTGTGTAATGTAACTCGCAATTCAAAAGTTATCTTTCATTTCGATTGTTCCAATAACATAAGCTGTGTATGTCAATGTGTGAGACTTTTAACAATATGGAAGAAAGAAAGTGGAAAAGTGGGTGAGGCAAAGGGGAGGGGGGAGAGGGAGGAAAGATTTGAAAGCATCCATAGCTTGTTTTTCTAACACGTCATAGCCCTGTGGTGAAGGATTGGGATGTTTATTGCTGACGTTGTTGTTTCCTGATGCCGTTGCTGTTATCTCCCATTAAATGACTACGCTTAATTAAAAGTCAGTTGCAAAGGTGGGCTTGCTACATTTATCTGTCATCTTTTGCTTTTACATCAAAACTGCATGCCCTAGCATAAAAAATTTAATATTTACAGTTAATAAATTGTCCTTATGCACTATGTTACAGTAGGTTCATTACAATGTCATGTCAAACAACGATTATCTATTAAATAACCATGATTTTCTTTAATGCAAATATCAAATTTGGTAGTTGACTGAAATATAACAATAAAAAAAATAATCATAACTTTCAGTGAGCTGCTCTGGGCTGGAAAAGGATACAGTGAGTTGTCGTCCGTGAGATTCAGCTCGCACAACATTTAATGTACGACTACTGTAAATAAAGGCGGAGAAGACACGCTCGCTATCAGAATTTCGTCTCTCTCTAAGTGGCCTCTTGCCGAACTTCACCGCCTACGTTTTACGTCAAGAAAAAGCAACGCAGAAGAAAGAAGAACGAGTCAAAAAGAAACTAGTTACAGAGTGAATCAACTTTATTAGCTAACACATTCCGGTCCTGAAATATAAATAGGTCAATGGGCCAGGTTTAAAATTTGTATAAACATCAGGATGGATTTTTTAAGGACGGGGATGAAAAAAAACCAACAAATCGAACACAAAGAAAAAACAACACCCACATAAGCCGGAAACATGTAGGGATGTTTTCGTCATTCAAAAAAGTGCAATGCAAACGTCCTCTGTAGGTAGGAGGGGAGATATAGAGGATTGTGGATTGGTTCATGGTTGAGGTTTTCGTTTCTAAAACATGTGTTCCTCATTAATTATAGGTTGAAATAATCTGACCTGGCAGTTTCTGGGTCAGAGGCATGAAGAACGGAAAGCTAGGGGACTAAACTATAACTTCCTCCACATCGTGTACTCAGAATATTATGTTTCTCTATGTAAACGACTTGGTCCAGCACAAAAGAATATTTGCAGACATTTCTATTGGTTCCTGACTCATTATTGCTGAAAACCGCCTAATAAGCCTATTATTTTGTATTTTATTATTCCCTCAAACATCCCTTCTACTTTCATCGTTACTTCCATGTGTCCTCCCTATTCATTTACGCCTTATTACTCCTTGTAACATTATTATTATGAAAGCTTCATTTCAGAAAAAAAAAAAAAAAAAAAACTTAAAATATAAGACGACTGACTATGGCAACATATCAAATACACCAATAGAAGCAATGACAGTTTATATAAAACTCTATATGTTAGGAATTGAATAAGTTGGTAGCACTAGCCAAAATTTCGAATCGTGTTGGCTCTTCCTTAGGGCAATAATCATGAAAGCTTCATTTTTATGTCTATATTGATATTGATTAGTCACATGCATTGCCCTTCATTTCTTCACAAAGTCGTGAAAATTGTTGTGGTACATATTACAAAAGCAAAAGGCCACTTGGACTTCTTGTTTGTTTCAAGAGTGTGGCTTCATCAATCGGGAGAATGCACGAACAAGCTGTGTGAAGGGAATATCTGACTATAACTTAGTCTGAGATAAGAATTGTCTCCAGTTCCACAGTTCTGGTTACGATGATGCCATGAGATATCGTCCGTTCCAGCTGTGAGATAAAACCTGCTAGCTTTATAAAGTGAGGTTATCTAGGCTGGTCAAAAAAAAAAAAAAAGAAAAGAAAAGTGGCATGTTTCAACTCTTTTCATACCAATCATTTATAATGAAGTATGATCTGCTTTTCTGCAGCTGTACCGATCGTCCACACATAGATGAACTCCAAATCGAGATTTGTTTTGTTTCTTACAGTTCCCATTCCTTGTTTACAACCATCACTAGAACAGTAATTTTTTCCTATTTCCTTTCGTATAAACCTAGCGCTAGTTGTGACTTTGGTCTAAAGTGTGAACTAAAAATGAGTCTGAATATTAGAGTTTCTACCATGACATTAATATTCGTGTTTAGTGAATGACAGTCTATGCTTTTCATCTTGCATACTATGAGAGCATCGTGCTTTAATAGTATGTGCTGTTCAGAAGAGAATTCCAGGACGAAGTATGACGAATATGTCTCTGACCAGGTAGGATCCTTGATACTTTTGGGGTCAAAGGATGACCGCGCTTTTCTATGCAGATCATCTTGACACCAATTGTCATTTCCTCTGTTCCACACTTATCTTGATCACCCCTTAGGGTATCCATGTCAGAATCTTCGAGTACAGCCTTGCAAAGTACATTTTTAAAGGAAAAGCTATAACTGCCTTCTATTGTCAATTATAAGACTTTAGTAATTTGTGATTATTTTTACAATCGTCCACTCTTTGATTATTAGTACTGTGATTAGTAATATCATTCATATTGTTTGCCATTATCCTATAATAATTCATGGCAAATGTCCATGCTTATGTTGACATGGTCTCCAAATTTTTCTGTGATTTTAACAAAAATGTGAATAGAGGTCGAGACTGACCGTTTCCCCAGTGCTTAGTCCGGGAGTGCAAAATTGGTGTAGCAGTGAAGTAGTAAATAAATAATGAAATGATCAGTACATAATAAAATGTTTATCTCACTATCAATAAGTTGTTTATTTTGCAAGATGGCCGCCGTTGCCATGGCAACAAGCAACATAATGATTTTTTTGTAATTTTGAAATGGCTCACAGTAAGTTTTCAATTTATACCAAGGATACTTCATATCACTGAGGCCAAATTTTAAAGAACTCAAAACTTCACCCGAGCACCCTCTTGAATCAAAAATGGAATATTCTGTCGTCTCATGACAGGCGCAATGTTGCCCTAATCATTCTGATGCGCCGTAAAATTCAAAGACACACACACACACACACACACACACACACACACACACACCATACATGTCATCACGCGTGAACTTGATTATGGGCTTGATACACAGAGGAAACCTAGCGCTGAATCGTTTTTTTGTGATGTCATATCAGCCGATATAAATGGTATGTCAATATTTTAAATCGATCCTTCTATTATTACCTTTTTTGTCTATTGGTGCCATTATTTATTCTTCTGTGTGTCTATGCATTCATTTCCCTGGACATTCCCATCTTTATTGCACTGTAAACTTCATTGAACTGTTCTCTATTCTCAAACACTCCACTATCTCACTATAAACGGTCGATTTCTTCAATACTCATGGGAAATTCTCGGGTTGTGCCGATGTTGAAAGAATGCAGGGCCGATCTCGACAAAACCCAGGTGAACCTCTGAGTCAATTTCCGGTTTGTTTCGTTCTTTCCAGTTGTTGGGTGCAGTTTTTCCTTCGTAGGCCTTAGCATAGATCAAGGCTTTGACAGTCTCCCTTTATGCGGGGACGCTGTGGGAGAAGGGTTATTAGGCGCTCCTCCTCGGCGAAAACTTACATCCCAGGTTCCATTCTTACCGGGGATGGGAAGGATATAGAATTTGCTTGCTTTTTTTCTTTTTTTTTATACGTGACTCAACAGTTTCCGGGCTTTGTGGGCAGGGAAGTCCGGCGCCTAGTCTTCTCGGAAAAGAGTGAATATGTTTTGAAGGTCCCGTGTGTATGTTAGGTATGTTAAAGAACTCTTAACAGTTAAAAATAAGATGAAGAGTAGGCGGAGATGTGGCTGTTCGGGCAAAATTTCAAAAATCCAAATTTCTACTAAAAAAATTCTTCTCACCAAACTAGGCAGGAAACATAAAGCCGAAATAATCCTACTTTCTATAGAGTGAAAGACTATTTATATAATAAAAATTGTAGTGAGAAAAACAAATCTCAAAAAATTAACAAAGTAAAAGCCATCACAGTAATTCGAACACATATACTTGTAGAAACATGGGTACATTTGGCTTAACATTTGAAGAGGTGATCAGGTGATTATTTTGTGTGATTTTCAGTTGATACAAAAAAGACTTTAACCTCCCCCCCCCCCCCAAAAAAAAAAAAACAGATTGTAAAAAAAAAATTTGAAAAAAAAAAAAAACACTTTGAAGAAGCTTCTCCTCAGTAACTGAATAGTCAGAACAGGGTGTGATGAATATAACTAAAATATAAGAATTTATATTTTCAAGACGCTTTGGAGAGCAGGAACGTATTGTCAAAGGCTTTCTTCCTGCTATTCTCCAAATATTCTCTCCCTTCATCCGCACGGTACATTTGGTTTTGATTTCATGTTGGCATTAGAGAGAGAGAGAGGAGGAGGAAGGAGCGAGTGCGTGGGAGAGAATCCAATGAGAGTACACGAAAAAGAAACTTACCACAACCATCTTTAACTTATAATATTTAGTTTGTCTAGGAAGCAAGGAGGCAGTTGTGAAATCTGTCAAGCCTAATTAACCTTCTAGACCCAAACCGGTTTCTTTTTTTTTAAATTAATAATAACATGATAGAATAACTCTTTGGCAACGTTTGAAAAACAGCGATCCTAAAATGAGATGATGAGATCAACAGAAAAACCAGGTACACTGTGGTCAGTTCTCTAAACAATGAAAAAAATTATTCAATTATTCATTTAGTCTTATTAAGCTCTATCACATTTGTAACATTGAGCTGTATGTGTTAAGAGTTAGGTGTAACTAGTACAGACTTCGCTGTGTCTAACAGATCTTGAGTTGCATCTGGCTCCCATCTGTCTGAGTGTTCGGGTAGCCTGCACACTGAGAAAAATTCTCGAATGAACAGTCTCATACACTGTAGTAGTCTTGCTTTGGGGGGGGGGGGGGGGATCCTAACATAATAAAGGAGTGAAAATCACAATTGGAAACACCATCGAGCCGTACAAAATCCTCCTGACTTCAGTGAAAAGACGCAGACTGAAGTGGTTCGGGCATGTCACATGATCATCTGGGCTGGCTAAGACGATACTACAGGGAACAGTACAAGGACGGGGAGAAGAGGCAGACAGAGGAAACGATAGAAAAACAAATCAAAGAATTTACTGTGGACTGGCCTTGACTGGAACATCATGCTGTGGAAGGATGAGAGCCGTGAGGAGGGGAGGAAGTTGGTTGTACAATCTATAACGGTTCCCCAACGGTCAGCCAAACTACGAGATCGGTGAAGATGAGGGCGAAGATAAAAGTTTACATTGTTATATGGGGTCTTTTCGCAACTACAAATAACAGGACCATGTTCATAGGCTTTTCACGAAATGCAAAGCAGTTAGAGCGTTTGCCCTTGCCCAGCTAGCGTGTAAGTTGTCTTCCGTGGCATTCTAAAGTTTGAACCAATGAGCCATTTTTTTCAACCAGTTAAGATATTCACCTTTGTCAAGTGCAAGAGGTACTAGAAAAGCATTGTAAAGAATGAAAAAAATCACTTTGGCTTCTGTATCTTGAAACATAAAAAGTATGAAAGAATTATCAAGAGAAAAAATACATTATATTTGCATCATATGGTGAATTTTTCAGAATTTTACTTTCGTCGTGTTTCAAATAACAGGAGAAAGGTTTTTTTTTTGTTTTTTTTCAATGCTTGTCTTATAAATCTTGTAAAGGGAAGTCGTTTGACTGACAGTCAAAAAGACTCACTGGATATCGTTTTTAAGTGACCTGTGTTCATTTCGTTGCATTTCATTGAAAGCTGTTAGAATTGCCACTACTCAGCGAATTCAGTGCCGTCGTCTTTCTGTTAACACTTTAAACTGGTTTAACGTAACTTCAAGAATGCTTTTATGTAGAGAGCATTCGTAGGTCAAAAACAAAGGGTTTGTTAATATAGAAGGACAATGACTACCCAAAACATGGTTCGGAACAACAGTTTCGTTTCATCCTGAAAAGCCGTATACACACAGTTTATTTGTTTTTATTTTTTATTTTTTTTATTTTGTTTTTTGTTGTTGTTGTTGTTTTTAGAATGTATGCAGTATTTCATTTCTGAGAGTAGGATGATCTCGGCTTTAGCTATAGATACGTGCCAAATTTGGTCAGAAGAAATTTTTTGGTAAGAAATTTGGATTTTTTCCCATTCAAAATTTTGTCCCATTCAAAATTTTGTCCGTACAGCAAACGTTTTCGCGTACTGTTCATCCGATTTTTAACTATCATTACTATCAAGAGTTCTTTAAAAGGCATAATATTCACATGGGTCTTGCGAAATATATTTGCCGTTATGCGACAAGGCTAGATGTCAGGCTGCCCTACCGAGGAACGAGAGGGCCATCGAGTCAGTCACAGTGAGAAAAAAAAAAGCAGGTCTAATTTTTCTACATGATATGATATGATATGGTATAGTATGGTATGGCATGATATGATATGATATGATATGATATGATATGATATGATATGATGTGATATGATATGATATGATATGATATGATATGATATGATATGACATGATATGACATGACATGACATGATATAATATGATATGATATGATAACATGATATGATATGATATATTATGATATGATACGATACGATATGAAATGATATTATATGATAAGCTTATGATATGATATGATAAGCTTATAATGATATGATAAGATATGATATGATATGCATGTAATAATGTGTGTTTGTTTTGTTTGTTTCGTTTTGTTTTGTTTTATAAAAATTAAATACGCCAAAGCGATGTATTGTGTGAGAATTCTATCTACAATATTATTTCAGAACAATCAATGAACGGTTTACAGTTGGTTAACAGACTCAGAATGAGAGGGTCGTCTGTATTTAAAAAAGAAAAAACAAAAAGAAATTCAAAGTTCAGGGCTTTTAACAAGAAGAAAAAAAAAATCATTATCCTCATCTCTCTACCCTACCCCTATTTTACGTCGCCCTGATTCTCATTATATCTTTCTTATTGCATCTGTTCATGGTAGTAAAACTGTGTGCTGAACAGCTGAGCTCGGAAACTAAGAATGAAAATAAAGCAAAACTTCCACGAATGGGACACTGTACTAGGATATCGGCAACAACTATGTGAATGTGAGAAAAACGCCCCGAGAAGAATGTTAGTACGTGGTAGAAACTGAGCATCTCGAATCAAAAGTTAGTGACCTAGGCCTACCACTGTTGCTGCTGAACTGATCTTCCATCCCCCCCCCCCTCCGCTCATTCTCTCTCTCTTTCTCTCTCCCTCTCTCTCTCCCTCTCTCTCTCCCTCTCTTTCTGTCTTTCTGGCTTTTCCATGGGATGTTATCCCTTTGCAACGGAAATGAGTCCGTTTAAAATGATTAGCTCCCCAATTTTATGTTTTCCCAATAATAATCAATGAATCCCATATTCTGCATCAGTAACCTCCTTCATGCCATATTATTAAATTTTCCCTCAATCAGAGTAAAAGTCGACAAAAGTGAGAGTTAAAACTAGCATTAAAGAACAATGTTCCAAAATATAAACGAAGAACAGTACGGTCATAAAATTATTACCTCTATTTAAATTTTCAATCATTTTCAGGGCATTGAATTTTATGTTATATATTAATGTCAATCAAAGGCTTTATCAATTAAAATCCTTTGATCAACACTCACAATATAACGATGCAGTGGAGACCCATAGATCGGAAACTGTCATATTACGTGGAGAAATAACTTAAGACCTACGGTGGTAGGACGACTAACAAAATGACCATGAAAAACATTAATAAAATTTATTTCATTTTACGGTCTCTTTTGAACTTGTGAGTTTGCCAAAATTTCTAAGGCGGGCAATATATGTCTAACATGCAAAGGGAATAAGTGTTGTCATAAGAACGTCTAATGCTGAATTACATTAAAATCTATTATTTTGTCCCAGCTAATAATATGTCCAACCTTAATAGTTGAGCACATAATTCGTACTGTGCTTTGACTGTGGTGAATGGCAGTACTGTCCCTTATTTCACGAAAACGGAAGTGACGAGTTGGTAACCTTTGATTGTTTGCTTGGTTACAGGCTGAGGCAGAGCTGCTTCTCAAAATGGGAATTAGAGTCTGGTGATACGATTTGTTTAACAATTTTTACGAACAAAAATCATTCCAGCGTTACACAATGGCAACTGTTATGCATGGCAGACGTAAAGGACAGCAAAGAGGTTAGTTGTGAGCTGCATTATATAGATCTAATCCAGATCAAGATCTAGCTTTTTTTTTTTTTTCAGGGCATTGATTGCAATTTTTTTTGCTTGATTTCCACCAGTTGAATATTATTGTGCTGAGGGATTTTGTAGAGTGCAAGTGACTAGCATTGAAAAAAATGACAACAATGAAGGATTCTTTTTCAAATGGTTCACATAGACTCCCACCAAGAATATTGAAAGCCTAGATCGAGATCGATGTACAGTTGTACACGCAGTGAATCAGCTACGGTCAGACATGCAATATATTTGCTTCCATGATTTGAATATAGACTTTAACTAAACCCAACCATATGCCGCCACATGCTAGAGATGTCTAACCATTGAACTAGGAGATTTTCACTCAGCATAGATATAAGAAAGATGTGCAACTGTCAGTAGATCTAGACTCTATCTTTTCACATAGTGACACAGTAAGAATATTAAAGAACAGTTTTGTTGTATCAGAATGATATAAATACCAAATCGACCAAATGAGAATTTAAAGGAGTTTATGAAAAATTTGCAGAGCATTGATAAGTCAAGTCACATAATTTTTATCCAAAAAAGCCTTGTGCTGTACAATAATCGTACAATAATCGAGACCCAATATTCAATGATTTACTAGATCTATCATGTGTTCTACACATCATTCTTCTTATCTGATCTGAGCTCTGGTTTTATTAGATTGCATCATTAGTGAATAATTAGGCAATCCAGCCAATTTCTGTTGTGAATCAATGAAAAACTTAGACTGGTGATAAGTCATGCCACTAGTCTCAGTAACTCAGTAGCATTCATCTGTTCTTTTGTCTCTCCTTCAACTTTAAATTTATTAATGTTTTGGTTTACTGGATTTTAAACTGACTGGATGTAAACAATGCAAATGCAAGTGGTATTTTTATTCAGAGGATTTTTTCTTATTTTCTTTAATGTCAAGTCATCAGCACAACATCTGTCACCAATAAAATCAGTCATTCTGAAAAAAGAAAAATGCCTATCATGAGCCTAAAAAAAAAATTTGTTTAATGTTTCATCACAAGACACTAATTAGAGCTTAGAGCTTATTAAAAAATTCTATGAAGGAAATCCAGATGTTCGCAGAACAAATTGGACCCATTGGCAGGAAAGTGCCTTGGAGTCAGAAGAGATTCATGTAGTTAATTGAATCTAGGATTTATTGTTGTTGTCATTTTAGTTTTAAACTAATATTTTTTAGTTTATTTATTTATGTGTTTATTTTTGTCCATTTGCAGTGAGAATATTCAAGGAATAACTAAATTTTTGTTTTATCTTTTCCTTCAGCATCATCAGGAAATAATGCAGCTCCAGGTGGTATGATGCTCCCTGATGGCACTGATTTGCGTCAAGTCACAGTACTGTCCAAACAAGACTGGGAGAGAATTGAATGTGAGCTCAATCGCAAACAAATCCAAGATGAGATGGTACGAAAAATCAGAGAAGAACGAGAGGAACAGAAAAGGAAATCCAAAGAAATTGTCAAAAATTGGGGCAATACTATTGCTGTAAGTAAACATGTCAGTTCCTTATTTCTATAGTTAGGACAGACCTCAGTCTTTCCTCTGGTGGAATTTAACTTACTTAACTTACTTAGTACACTAAAAGATAAGACAGTAGAAGCATATAAAATGAATTTCAATAAATTAGAGAACAAAGTAAAGGCCATTCATAAAATTAATTTTTCAAAAAGTTAGATAATTTGTTGGCAAAAAATCACATTTTCTGATTTGTGTGGGAACATTTGCAACAGTCATGATCACAAAATGGGTTATGCTCTATGAAAGATGCTGGAGGAAATTCCTACATTTATTTGATGACAATAGTTGTTTTTAATTGCTGTTAATTTCTTTCTTTTTTCTTCAAACTAGTAAATAATCAGACTGTATTTGAACAATTGCTTTCAATCTTACACTAAAGTTGTTTAATCCTTTCATCAACTAGTTGAAAAAATAGTTGATTCAAGCATAATGCTTGAAAGTTAGGCTACAGGTATGCACATTATTTAATAATTCAGTGACAACGCTCATTAATATAATGTTCAAGCAGCTTATAATAATATGCTGCAGGCTAAATATGATTTTTAAATATGTATCATTACCAGGTCCATGACTCATTGAAGAGCAATTGACATTCAGATAGCTTTGGGATATATGTAGCTTTTGTTGTTGATTTGCTAGCCATATCCTTAGCTGATTTTGCTCAAGACAGAAAAAAATTCTTTGGTCCTATTAGTCTGCATTCATAGTGTTTAGACAGTTTCATGGAAAAAAGCAGAATATAGCCAATGGTGAGTTTATTGGTTAAATGTATATTAGTTTATTGTGTAAAGAAAAAGAGTTTTATGAATGTTTTTGAATTTCTGAACTCATGGAATTTTCTTGTTTGAAGACACTACAGAAATCAGCTCATGACTATCTATGTGAAAATTAGATGGTAATCGTGAAATTCAGAATTAGATCTAGTTTTCAAGTTTGGCATTTTTGGAAAAATAAAATCTGAAGTGAAATCAGTGATCAGGCTGTCCTTGTTCAGAAGATACATTGTTATAGGCCTACATGTATGTTTTGTTTCCACAGAAAATTAGCTATGTATATTATTATATTTCCAATCCTATTCTGTTCCAGGGTCAAAGGCAGAGAAAACTTGAAGCTCGAAAAATCAGAGAAGAGAAGGAGGAGGAAGAGCGCAAACAAATTGATATAGAAGAAGCTAAATATCAAGCTCAACAGCGTAAAGAAGCTATCGACAAAGCAAAGACACAGCAGTACTATCAGACTGATCGAGTTAAGGCCTTCCACGTGAGTTTAATAATTACAAATTAAATGTCACATTTCTGACTTAATTATTAACTGCTGTGGGTGGACGATGAATAAAAGAAAATATTGAGGCACGACATGAAGAAATCAGGCACTGGTCAATTTTTGACCATTTTGAGTTCTTGGTATCACACAACAGCTTATTCATTGACCTTTGTGTTGGTGAAAAAATCTTTGGCCGATCAAGTTTGTTAATCTTTACTATTCCTCAGTTAGGTCATGAATTAACTTGCAATTTTGGGGACTTTTACTCAATATATTTCAACATATTTAACTCTGAAATACACTTTTAGATAGACATAGAAGTGTTCTGTGCAAGAAAAAAGTTGTCGTGAAAAATTCATTCATTCTTGATAAAAATGTCAGTTCTCTAGTAGCCTCAGCTTGACAAGGGCCTGATTTCACTGTGATGTGTCTCAATTGTCAAGTTTCAGTATCTAAAGCTGTGATCACAAGCATCTTCTTATTAGGTTGTAAGGACTATGTTGTGAATTTGCCATTTATCTAAAATTTGATCACAAATAGCTTTTGTTTTAATTGTCTAAGTATTATCAACTGTGCCATGTGGGTTTTTTCAGAGTGCGCTCACCCTCACTGAGGTTCTAAAGGAGCGAGAGGCTCAGATTGAACTGCAGCGGTTGAAGGAACAGGCAATGGGAGACCAGGACAAGGAATACCTGAAAATTGATAGAGAAATGTATGACAGATCTATTCAAGCTGACCAGGAGAAGGCTAGAGCTCGCATAGAGGCAGCTCATAAAACAGCCGGATTCCAAATGGCCCAGTAAGTCTGAGACAAAGGGAAAATCTAGCTCCATATTTTTTTTAGCAGTATTATTGGATACATTTGGGCAAGTTATGTCTTTTTTGTTTTCTTATACACCATCACTGAACATGATTCAGTTTCATATACTTCTTGGTTCACATATTGCCTTCATACAGGCAGCACCTAGATTTTAAGGGAAGAAAGAGAGATTCTGAAAAACACTCACTGGGAGAAGCATTGTCTGCGTTTCTATCATTATATTGGTGGCATTAAATTAAGAAATGATCTATCATTGGTTTTGAAATTGATTCCATCATTTTTGACGTTGACAGTTTTTGTGGTTCTTGAATAGCAGAACTCAATAAAATAAGGAGATGAACAAATATGGTAATACTAGATGAGAACCCACTGCCTTCATGGGAGATTTTTCTAAATCAAAGATCAAACCAACACTGCCGTGTGACTCAAAGTGTATGGCAAACGTGCTCACCTCTGAGGTATTTTGGATGATTAAACTGAATGTTACTCAAAGAAAATGTGTTTGGTGTTTTCAACACGTCATTCTATCGAACGTACAATTCAGATGAAACGCTCTTGTGAGTTTACTATTCAATTATTATCATTTTTTTAGAATAACATCAAACATAGTAAGCTTTTTTCGGCTTTAGGTTAGTAGAAACACAGATCTTTTTGCAACAATGTTGTGTGCCAAGTTTCATATGGATACATTCAGCAGTTTTTGAGTCCATAAGCCTTTTGTGGATTTTGTTGCAGATTTATAGTATAGATATATAAGGATAGATTGCAGCAGCAATTCATCCATAGCAACACAAAATCTTATATTAATATTTATCAGCTGAATGATAACATAATTCATTGCCTTGCTTGAGTAAAGCAGTAAAAAACTGTTTATCTTAACAAAGTCAGTTTGGTAACCGTCAATTTTGTTTTCACTATAAATCAGAATCCAGGAGCATCTCAAGCATGCTGAGAAGTTGCAGCAGGATGACAATCTTGAAGGAGAGGAGCTGAAGAAATTGGCTGTTCAGTTCCAGATAGAGAAAGAAAGACTGGAGTCAATCAGAAAAGATGAGAGGAAAGAACTGATGAAAGAGAACATGAAACAGATTCGTGATGTCGAGAAAATGAAAATTCTACAAGAGAGGCAAGACGAGGTAATAATTGTAGGCAAGAACTCCAGTTCTGTGAACTTCATTTATTTTTTGTTTTATGAAAATTTGGACATTGAAAATGCATATTTTGACATCTTCATATGAAAATTTCCATGTGAGACAGTCTTGATCAGTTACACATCTTGAAGAGAGTGATTTGTGGCATCATCCTGTGTTTATATTACATTAAAGAAGAAATAAAAAAAAGACTTATAAACAGAATCGAAAGAATTAAGGTTATAAGGGAAGAAAACAACACAACTGGTAATTTGATAAAAAGGTTTAAATGTTTTATATTGTTTTACTATAAAAGTTTGAAATAGATTCATTTAACTTAATCAGGACTTCATGATGCAGTCAAATGCAAATTAAATATTACGGGTTTTCAAGTTAATCTACTTCATGACATCAGATTCTTGGGTACTGTTGAAACTTTTGCAATAAATTCTGCTTTTCTTTATATGAGCTGTAAACAGATTGTTTATCTCTAAAATCAATTCCCAGGAGGAGGATGAAGAGTGCAGAGTATTTGCAGCAGCTAAGAGGAAGATGATGAAGCTGAGGGCTCAGAAAGAACAGGATATTCACAAGTAAGGACAATTCTTTGCAAAATCTACTCAACAAGTGACACTTTAGTAGCTTAACTATTTCCATGCCAATCATATTACAGTCGAGTCCGCTTAAATCAAATTTGCTGGGACCAACATAATGAGTTCGATTCAAGAGAATTTGTCTTCCAGTTTAAAAAGGGAGGGGGAGGGAGGGGGGCAATTCTCGAATGACTCATGAGCCACTATTTTAATTATTTTATTACAGGATTATGTCCCTTTATACTGAAATCGCGCTCTGGCTCCCGAACTTTGCGTTTATCTTAAATTCAAGCCCCCTCATATAATTGGATTGCTAGACCTGTAATAAGGGCTGTGTTGAAAGCAAAAGTAGTGTAAAGAAAAGTAGAGGTAGAATGGTGTTAGTTTTAGCCCTGAAAAGAACTGCTGATGAGTAGGTTTCAGCCCTGAAAAGGACTGTTAATGCTTTAATCCTAAAAAGAGCAGTTGAGTGAGTTGCACCCCTGAAAAGGGCTATTAATAAAGTTTTAACTCAGAAAACAATTAAAGGAAGCCATTACATAGTCTGTGAGGGTGTCTATATTATAAGCGAGTCAACCACAAGCAAAAAAAAATAGATCTAGTGCAATGCAGAATCTGGTCTATTCTGTCATAGTGCGAGAACCAACATCAATAACAATACCACTGACGCAGTGCTCTATTATAGTATAACCTATACACTTGAAAATACATGTAACATGTGTAGTACGTGTACATTGTACCTAATACTGTAGGCTCTGCCAGGATGCTTGATTATTGATCGATTGCATAGCAGCGCTGGCCCTGATGCGCTGTTCATACCCTCCCCCCCTCGTGAACACATGGCCTACTTAAGCTGTGTGCAGAGTACAGTACACATTGTCTAACCCCTCTCGCCCCACCCGCAGCGCTGTCTCCTTTGTTTTCAAACTGCAGGCATCCACGTTGGTGGAAACCATGTGTAGAGGACAGAAGCCGATTTTTACCTTTGTGGCAGCGCTGACCGGTTCGATTTAAAGGAAACTCATGGCGATGGCTTTGATTTATGCGAGAGGCATTTAAAAGGTGCAAAGAGGAAAAAAAAATCTATTGTTTCTTTTTTATTTGATTTATCAGAAATTCGTATTATCAGAGTTCAGTTTGAGTGGACTCAACTATATATAGATGATCTGCTTTTCTGCAGCTATGTTGATTGCCTATATATTGATGCTCTCTAAAACGTAACTTTTTTTGTTGTTTCTGACAACTGCCACTGCTTTTTTATAACCATCATTATGAACAATAACTTTGTCCTGATTCCTTTCATATGATAGTAGCAGTTGTGGCTTTGGTTACTCAAGTTACATTGGTTTTTGCTGTTTTTTCAAAGTGATATAGTTTATTTTTAATATGCTTTGGTACAGCTGTGGAAAACCCTTTGGCATGGAAAGACTTAAAACATTTCTTAACTTTAATAGTAATATTTATGAAGCAGAAAGTAAATGTATGGCTCTTGTGCATAGCCATTTACCAATCTGTTTAAAAAGTAATTTCTTGGGTTCTGTTGCATGAATCTGTATAGAGGTTAGCTCCTCAGGTTAAATTATAGATATCTATAAGAATATTTCTTTAGGTTATATGTCGCACAGCCAGTCAAAATGAGACGTATGTTGATTTTTCACCATATGGGATTTTTGGTATCATGTGAAAACTTATTTCATACCCTTTCACCTGGTGAAAAAAAGTTTTGAGCTAGCTTCATTCTAACCAGAGATGTTGCAGTTTAAAGAAACAAGGGACCCCCCCAGCAGTGACAAAAATCCGAGAAGATCGAGTTTAAATGAACAGTCGAACGCATAAATCTACATACATACCTCACAAAAACCCAATTTTAATGAAGTAATATATTATAAATCGAGGGTAAGACCAATATCATTATGTTCAGAAATTAATGCACTTTCGATTTCTGGAATAAAAAAAATTTTGATGTCTGACCTCTCTTATCACATTCAAAGCCCGATTTCTCGGTTCTAGCCCAGCGACTTACGTCTCATTTCGACTGGCCGTGAGACATATTGGCTTTGACTGCACAGTCACTACTGATTTTTATCAATTCATGTCATAGGATGTGCATTTTGTGGCTTTTCTTTGTGGTTAGCTGTTCTGTGATTAAATGATAGGAACCAGACCTCTGGCAATTTATATTTAATGAAATATTTTTGTTTGAATTTAATAAGTGAAATCTGCATATTGTTATTTTCAAGTTGATGGCAAGTTTTCTTACCAGTCAATGAATCACACTCGCAGTTTGCATATTTAAAAATTAATCATATTTGACAGGCAAGGTAACACAGGAATGTGAAGTCTTTGAATTGCAAAATGTCATTCACAACAGAATAGCGGTGATTATGCTAGCATAATTAAAGACCAGTCTGGATTGACTTTTTATTCTGTTTTTCTTTTCAGTGAAAAGCAGGCACAGCTTGAACGTATCAGGGGAAAACTGGCTGCACAGATGAAGCAAAAGATTTCGGATGAAGATGACAGAATCCGCAAGGCAATTGAGGAAAGTGAGCAGAAACGCCTGGAGGAGGAGAAAGCTAAGGAGGAGAAACTGTTGAAAGAAATCAAAGAACAAGCTGAGCACAGGAACAGACAGGTAAAAACACATTTTTAGAATATTGTTAGCCAAGTTCTTTTTTTTTTGCATTGGTAATGATCAGTTGTTCAAACTATTATGCAAGCTTTTGCTTTTATTTGAAAATAACAGTTGGAAGGCACACCACATGTCATTGCTACTGCTGGGGGGAAATCTGAATCTTAATTTGGATAAGCAGTTCCAAAATTCACCTTAAATAATTAAACTTTCCAATTTATCTGGTTCTGGGGAAGCAAGAAGTACTGTAACAATAACAGTCATACATTGCCACTTTGGCTAGAGTAATTCAGCCCAGAAATCTGTTAGACAGTCGCTGCCCTGATCAAAATGGATAAAATCCAGTTTAGATCCAGTTATTATGAAGTGGGTAATTTGGAAATCCAGTTTATCAAAATCCAGCACTAGTCATGACTATACAGTCCTTTTTGAGACCACTTACTATAAATTGGTCAGACTTTGCAAATTTGATGAGTAAGCTCAAAACCAGTGAAAATTTCACCAAACAATGAAATTATCAGCTGAATTTAATGATATTGATCTATTTTGTATTCTTGTTATGCACAGCTGAAGGAGAAAGAGGAAAAACTGAAGCGAGATAAACGACAGGAGCTGGAGATGTTGGAGATGCGTCGTGCTGCAGATGAGCTGTTCCGACAGAATGAGGCAGAGAAATCCATCCGGCGTAGAGAAGAAGCTGATGCTCTCAAGAATTTCCACATTGACCAATATGTAAGTCACAATCTGAATAATTTTGTTACCCCTTATTGATTAAGCTCCAGATAACAATGTATATTAAATTTCAGTTGTTTTTTATCACAGCAACAATAAAATGTTTTCTACTTGTGTCATACAACAGTCATGAGTAAATGACAATTGTTATGGTCTCAAAGTCTCATATCAATCAAGTGATGTAAGAAGTGTGAGGTAGTGCTGCACTTCTTGACCCATCACAAACAACAGTCACAACCGGTTTAGCAATGATTGAGGCTTTTTGGCCATTGTCAAGTTCTGAGATGAGCCTAAAGCCTTAAACCACCATTCAACGGATAATGCACAAACCATTCATGGCTGTTAAGCAGGGCCATGTTAGTTTTGAGGAAGGTGGGAGTGTCCCCTGCTGGGCCAAGCGGGGTGAGACACAGGTCGCGTAACCTGATACTTTAATTATCAAGCATTTCCCTCTGGCTTGCTTCTGAATGGCAAAATTTGTATTTTTCTTCAACTTTACAGCCCAATATCTCCACAACTACACAACTTACAAATTTCAGACATGGGTGAAAAAAATATTTAAATGTTCTGTGATCTTCTCAATACATATGTTTGACAGTGGCATTAAGAAAAAAGGATTAGATTAACATTTGAAAATGACGCCCATTTTCAAATTTGAAAAACAAAAATATTGTTTTCAAAAATTGTATAAAACTTGCTGACTCAGTCCTGAGTTTAATACAAACTTTCAAAGAAAGAGGAACAAATCTACTTTCACAAGCAATTTGAAATACTATATTACGCAACAAGGCATCAAAGTTATGGACTCACCTGTTCACGAAACTAGAGTCATTTTTAACAAACACTGTGAATTTGGCCTGATTTTTCTTTATAGAATGCTTTTAAGAACAATGTCATAGTTGCAATATATTTTTTGGTAAATGAAAATTTAACTTTCTTGTAGTACATAATATTCAAATACCATCATGTTATGTTTTTTGACAGCTAGTTTCTCATCAAGCAAACAACAATGACAGACTCATCAGAATCAAATGATAATGTATCTATCACAATATCTTGGAACTAGAAATACAGAACCATAACTAGCTTTGCATGATTCTTACTCTACATCATTTCATTGCGTTTTGCGACAACTTTTTGGTGTAATTCCTCATATATCATTTTTTTTAAACAACCAACATGCTGGCTAGTCAAATCGGGGGTTGTTTTTGTAGGAATGATTGTGAAAACCTCCATACAATTTTCTTTTTAAGCAGATTTGTTGTGCATAAGAGTAGCTGTGATTACATGTCCAATGCTGAGGTATAATCTTCTCATAAGAAAATTTCTAATTTTTTGATAATCCTTATTTCAAAGAGTTTTGAAAGTATTTAAACGTCCATCGCCGCTGAAAAGTTCAAAACTTTGTTATACCATATACTTTATTTCATCTACTTTTAAAGTAGGTTCAGTTGAAGTAAAGTTCCTGATTATAGAGCTCATGACTTCTGACCTTTTTAGGCTATTAAGTCTGCTCTGTGAGTCCTTAAAGAGGGGGTGTTATGTCATGTCATCCCCCCCCCCCCCCCCACCCTCCCCTTTCTCACGTCTCGTCCTAGTCTTAGCTTGTTACCTTATATAGTTAGTATAATATAACTTACCTTTCCTTACCTAAAAGCTCCGATACAACATGATTTATTTACTAGTGCAAATGTCCTGGACTTCATTGTGCTCCCCACCCATTTTTTTTGAGGGGGTTTTGTTTTATGGATCATGCAGAGAGTAAATTAGATTAAGAACAGAGTCACAAAAAAAAACAAAAAAAAACCTGTAATTTATACAACCTATGTCAGAGGACCATACTGTTTTCATAATGACTATTATATGTTACTCTGTTATAACCGTGGTTAACTTTTAAGATGTCCCCCTTTCCCCAAACAGATCAGTGAGCAAGAGAGACTAAACGTTCTTTTTATTCATGTTATGAAACCACAGTTGATTTTTTTGTTGTTGTTTTTTGTTTTATATCTTATGGATGTCTAAAATATTGGCATGTAATTACACAGTGACTGAAACGAAAAAAAGCTTTTTTTTCAAAAAGAATGAAAAGAACTGATTAGAATTAGAGCTCCACAGGCATATATCATATTCTTAAAAAGAGGATAACTTAAAAAGTATTTGGTGTAATGCAGTTGTGACTTCACACATGGAACCATTAGATTTTGACTGTCCTTGTCGACTTGTTTTATTACTGGCAAAAACTAATGTAAGTTTTAAAATTAATTGAAAGTGAATTGTTCATAATGCTAGAAGGTGTGAAAAACTGGCTCCATAAAATTCCAGAAATTAATTACTTAATCTTGACCTAGACTAAGAAATTTTATATTGTTGTATTTGGAAGAGAATGCTGGACACATAGATGTCATTTTTATATCAAGGGCTATGTAAAAAAATGGCTAAAACAATGCCTTGAAGTGGGTGAAAATTTGTCAATTTATGCTCTGTCCAGGCTAACACAGGTAAAAAGGAAAATCGCCCAGCCTTAAAAATTTTATTGCCCTCCAGCGACCAGGTTGCAGTCGATGACGGCAGTGGTTTGGGGTATCGGGTTACAGGCTGGTGGGGAAACTAAGTTGTGCACTATTCTGAAAGAGTTAACAGCCGTGAAATGTGACAGTGATGTGGGAACAGACTTTGCTGATCTCTTGATGAGCAAGTTTCAGTTGCATTAGCACAATCAAACCTACCAAATTAACTCACCAGAAGTGCAATTAAATAGTGCTGATTCACTTTTGAACTTTTAGAAGGGACAAAAAAATCTGGCAGTGTTTATGAATCAAAGCAGCATTTGCCAGAATCTATGTAATGTTTATGTACAAGTATAGAAATAATAAAATGCGAAAATGAGAGAAACTAGTATAAGTGTTAATAAAATTCAGTGTGATTGCTTGCCATGCCAAAATTTGTGGATTAAGCATGTTATGTCTGGTCACTTCAGTTATTATGAACAATCATGTTACTGTCAATTATGTCAAAATAATATTATTTTGAATTCTATAATGTTGACTTGCAGAATGAGCGTGTAAACAAAGAGGAAGAGAGTAAGAAGACACAACTGGCTTTGGATAAAGCTAATGTTGAGCTGATTGAACGAGAGGAAGCTCAATTCCAGGAATATGCTAGAAAGGTAGGGTATTTCATACAGGGGTTATAGAATAAAACTGATCCATATATTTGAAGAACAGAAAGACGTTTTGCTTCCTGGTAAACAGGTTAGCAAATTCTGAGTGAATTGATTTAAACGCCTTTTCATCCCATCTTCTGATCTGGTAACACATGGAAACAGAAGCCAGTTTGGATTAAGGAAAGAACAAAAATAAAATAAATAAATAAAAATTGTCAATAGTATTTTATATAACTTCAATCTGATGCATTGGAAATAGCGTTGATGTGTTTTTGATAGTTGTGCTATGTAAAGAAACCATTTTGAGAAAAAAAAGTGCAGAGCAAGTTTGTTTTTTTATCTCTTTCTAACTGAAATCTGCATGAGTATGAGCTTCATGTGTTTTCCAGAATAGCTGTACATAAAGAAATCAGTCAGGATTTCAACAATGAACAACATTAACACAGTAATGCTCAATAACATACTAATCTTATCTTCCAAAGTTATTTGGCCATGGAAAATTAAAGTGATTTAACATTACAAAATGATAAACTCTATTAATTTCAATGCGTCCCTAATTCTGAAAGGTTACCTGGAATCTTTCCTGAACTTCAGATATAAATTTTTGTTATCATGTCTTGCAAATGAAACTGTTTCACACCTTTGTTTTGAATTGCATTCACAGGTCATTGACCACTGTAAAGAAGGTGGTCGTAATGTGTACCCGTTAGAGAAAGCAGCACGGGAGGGAGCCGGTGGGGGTTTAGGACCCACCTTTCCAGGGAAAGGAGGTATCCGACCCAGTTACATGGTCAACGACAAGTCTGGAGTACAAATGCCACATTATCAGCGGGATTCCACCAATGAAACCAAACTTCAGGTCAATGGCAAAGCAACGAGTAAGAATCGATTAGGATTTGTCTGGTGAAATGTTCCTGGTGGCTGTTGACCTTTGCTAAATCTAATGTTTACTGTAAGTCACCAACAACTTTCAAGAGATGAGCAGGAAACTTTGTTTTTGAATTCATGAATATTATAAAGTGTGTAGGGGGGGGGGGGGGGGGGGGGGGGGGGGGGGGGGGGGGGGGGGAGGAGGGGGGGGGGGGGGGGGGGGG